>ML378969.1:0-40485 GCA_005239525.1 Nicotiana knightiana | reverse complement strand
TCGATAGCTCTCAACAAGGGCTATCGACTCATGTAAGCGAGAGTCATTGAAAGTCTTCAAGTCAACCAGGACGGTCTTTAGGGTTTCTAGGTTCCTAGATTTGAAATTACTCAAAACTGGGTGATTTTTTGGGGAAACTAATAGTGGGACGGGGTCAAGGAGATGAAGGAGGTTGTAGGGTAGGAGTTTGGGGTCGATTGGCGGAGCTCCATCATGGACTGTGGTGGTATACGATGGGGGGAGTTAGTTTGGCTAGGGTTTGGGCCTGGGGAGAGAGACGAGAGGCGAGAGTGAGGGTGTTAGGCTTAGGGTGAAATGGGGGGTATGGGGGTAGCTTAGGACACTTAAATAGTAGAAGACTCTTGAGTTCCCAGCCGTTAGATCAAAATAGATCAACGGCTGTGGTCATTCCATTAAACAAAACGGGGTCGTTCAGGGAGAGGGGTTTGGACAGGTTGAGGGATTCATTGGGTTGGGTAGGTGTAGAGGCAGATTGGGCCTGGGTAATCTGGCCCAGGTCCGATTTTAGTCCCCTTTTTTAATACTTAGGTTAATTAATCACCTAAATAAACTCTAATAATGTACTAATTAGTCTTAAACTAATTTTATTTAATTATTTGTTAATTAATGAGTTAATTAAAAGTAAAACCATTAGTTTAGTACCCATAATTATTTAAAGAACCAATTTCGTAATTTTCTTAGAAAAAATGATTAAATTATGCAACTAATTATCAAAAACCCAATTATGTCAAATAATGAAAGTTTTAAAATGTTTTATTGTTATTTATCACTTTATAAATTTTTAAAAGATGAACTATGCCCATGCAATGCAAATAATTCACAAATAAAACACTGAAATTTAAAAAAAATCTATGAAATTAATTTATTTATCGAATTTTGTAGGAGTATTTAGTAGGTGAAAAATCACATGCTCACAAGCACAATAATTCCACAACCTATAGACCACAGTCCGCACATCAACCGGGGCAACTCCTTATTTACTGGTTTATGATACGGAAGCTGTTATCCCTGCCGAAGTGGAGATCCCTTCCTTAAGAATCATACAAGAAGCTGACCTCAGCGACACAGAATGGATAAAAGGCCGCTACGGGCAGTTGGCCCTCATAGATGGGAAAGGATGAATGCAATATGTCATGGTCAACTTTATCAGAATAGAATGTCCAAAGCCTTCAACAAGAGAGTCAAGCCAAGACAGTTCACATCGGGCAGCTGGTGTTAGAGAATATCTTTCCACATCAAGACGAAGACAAAAGGAAATTTTCTCCCAACTCGCAAGGTCCGTATATAGTTCGCCGATTATTGACAGGAGGAGCTCTCATACTTGCAGAAATAGACGGAGAAGTTTGGCCAAAGCCAATCAATTCAGATGCAGTCAAGCGATACTATGTGTAACTCTATGCTTTTCTTCAAGGATGTAAATTGAACAATGCCTGACCGGATTCCCGTTTAAGAGGGGATACGTAGGCAGCCCTATGGGTTCGGTCATAATTCAATAAAAGTCTCATCTCCCTCGCAATAGGAAACTAGGGCAGAATTTTGAGGAGGACCCTCAAAATTACGAAGCAAGTTCAGCCGATCGCAGCATGTACAACGGTCAGAAT
Source organism: Nicotiana knightiana (assembly GCA_005239525.1). NCBI lineage: Eukaryota > Viridiplantae > Streptophyta > Magnoliopsida > Solanales > Solanaceae > Nicotiana > Nicotiana knightiana. The sequence continues at coordinate 38,863 of ML378969.1, read as the reverse complement.
CTTCAACCATCTAACTGGGGCAGAATTTTGAGGAGGACCCTCAAATTCTATAGCATGAAAGGTTGCAATGTCTGGAACCGTGTCACGGTCGTCGGTTAATTTAAATTTCCTAAAACATATTTTATATTATGTCTTTGCAAAATCATGCATACATTTTCAAAATATAGCTATGTTTAGCCAAAAGCTACCCCGATGACAGAAACAGAATTATCAGACCAATCAGAGCGAAGCAAGTAAAGCCAGTGGAGATACGAACCAACCTTCCCCGCCTACAGATCTCACGATTTTTCTTTGGATGCAGGAATAAGAAAACAAACAGGTTTCGAAGTCACAAACTTCAACACAGTCACAAATGCAAAGTTTACTATCAGCACAAAAGGGCGAACATGCTCCATAGTCACAGTTCTCGCAATAATCGCAATACCACAACCTATTACCAACTAAGAAATTCTACTAGCATTTGCTGTTTGTTCCTATTTGCATAAGGCTAATCATTTTCCTTCCGTCTGCATAAGGCTAAGGTCTGCCTTCATGTGCATGAGACTAAGCTCTGTCTTCATCTTTTGCACCAGGTTAATCTACCTCCCATTTGCATAAGGCTAATCATCTCCTTCCGTCTGCATAAGGCTAAGCTCTGCCTTCTCTTGCATGAGGTTAAGCGCTACCTCCATTTGCATAAGGCTAATCATCTGCCTTCCGTCTGTATAAGGTTAAGCTCTGGTTTCCTTTGCATAAGACTAAGCTCTGTCTCCATCTTGCACAAGGCTAATCTTCTGCCTTCCATTTTTGCATAAGGCTAACTGTTGCCTTCCTATTTGCATGAGGCTAAGCTCTGCCTCCAATTTACCTTTTCCCCGAGACTAAGCGCTGTCTCTCGAGCATTATTAACTTCACTTCTCTTTCGGGCTAAGCTCTGCCCTTCAATTTGCAAGAGTAAGCTCTGTCTTGTCAACATCATATTATTGCATCTCATGGGCTAAAATATCGCCAATCTGTCCAAAGGCGTCATAGTCTAACGGCATCATCCTCATAGCTGGAAGACACCATGTCATGGCCTAAGGATCTCTCGCAATTTGCACATCATTATTCAAGGTCATCATAGTTCGGAGGCACCATCTTCATGGCCCGAGAACATCATTCCATGGCTTGCGAATCTCATTAAGCAATTCATGGCCCAGGACATCATGGTCTAAGGACGTTATCGCTAATCATCCAAACACAGTTTTCATAGTCCAACAGGAACTTGCATCATGTTTAAACTTATGCATAGTATATGCCTGTATTGCTTGTATTTGCAGGTAACTAGGCGAGCAACGGCTACCCCAGTAGGAGCAATCCCTCTCCAGTCTTCCCAACCATATCAAACTCGATATCCCGTAAACCGTTCATTCGCTCATCCCTAAAGGTCGTGTCCATATTGTGATAACTTCATCGGTATGCTTCGCCGATGCATCCGGAACTACATACGACCTGATTCCTGTAAAAGAAGGGATATGTAGGCAGCTCAGAAATCAGGGTGCGGCCTAAATCTCTCCAAACCGTTTCGCTCAAATCGGCCATCATGTCTTTACCTGGCAAACTCATTCATCCTTTCTGGGTAAAGAGGGGCAGCTGTTGATACCCAATTTTTCCTCAAAACATTTTAAATTTTGCATATATAGCTTGAAAATCATGTATCAATAGTAATTGATATTTTTTCACAATTTCCCTATATTTGTATTAATCTATCCAACATTTTATTTTCAATAAATAATTACGAAATTGTATTACAAAATGATTTCAAAAGCATTTATGGGTTTCATTAATTATTTTGGTCCTATTAAGACCAAATTATTTCATAATTAGCCAGATTGACATCTTTTGGCTATAATTACAATAACTTTGCAATTATAGCCCAATCATATTTTTTACTATCTTTGTTCCAGAAATTAATCATTTATATTTTAAATACTAAGTAATCATTCTTAATTATTTTCTACGCATGAAATTTATTTTTATAATTAACAGCTATTTTATAAATTATTTTATTTAATTGGGTATTTAATAACTAGCCACTTTTATTTTCAATTATAGCCTAAATCAATCTGAACCCAACCCAATTAATTGACTCAAATATCCCAGGCCCAAAATCTAAGTCCACCCAACCCAATACCCCACTTCAATCCTAACCGTTGATCACTCAGATCAATAGTCCGAATTTACCCTTTCCATAATTAATCCAAAAGACCCCCCTCCCAAACCCTCACTTCTCTCATTTCCCTCACCTGCTATCCGCCGTCATCCCCTTCCCCTTCTCTCTCAAGTGCTCTTTGCATCAAACCCTAAATCCCTCGCCATTCTCTGGTTCGCCGGTAACAATGACAGTTCCCTCCCCCTAGCCTCTATGGTTCGATTCTTGCATCCCTGAGGTCCTCAAGAGACTGGTTTTTTATTCATCCACCCCCAGGGGTCCATGCTCACCTCCCATGGCTTTCATTCCATTTTCAGGTCGTCCATGGCTATCTGAGTAAGATCCTTCCATCTCCGGCTAGAACCTATGGTTTCTAAGCCAATTCTCTCTTTCTCTTTGGGTTATCTCTCTGAAACTCTAATTTTAACATGGATTTCTTAGATCTGCAATAGATCTGGGTATATTCCGAGTTATTTTTCTATTTTCTTAAAGAATCTCCAATTTTCTAAAGCGTCTCTTTATCTTCAAATTAGGGTTCTTAACCCCTTTTCAAAAAACGCTTTTCCTTCTGATTTTAGTATTAATCTATGATTTTATTATGTTTAAGCGGTTATTTAAGTTTTCTCTTTTTATTTGAGTTATTATGTTGAAAACCCCAAGTTTCTTTGTTTTAATCTGTGATTCTGAGTCTGTTTTCGATAATATGTTCATCTAATCTGTATGTGTACTGGTTTCTCATGAACACTCTGTGATTTTTACCCTATGTTTGCTTGTTAGGGTTTTTGACTTCGACTATTCCTGCCTATTATGTGTTTATTCCCAGAAATTTGTGTTATTTCTGATTTTTCTTCGACTTTATCCTACTTTGTCCATCAATGTTTCTGATTCTTCACTTGTTCTGCCTACATCATATTCAATCTGTTAATTTGGACTATGCTCTATATGAATCCCTAAATTTTATATGATTTCTACCCTACTCGTCTTCTTAGGGTTTTGATTTTATCTATTATATGTTTATTACGCTTATTCTCACAAGGTTATGCTAAATCAATGCTATTTGTGAATCCCAGAATCTTTGTGATTGATCCTTCACTGATTTTTATAATATTCTATACTGATTTTAACTTGTGAAATATTTTCTAACCTTATTCTATGGTTAATTATGTTAGCTGATTTTAAGCATTTTCCTTAATTAAAGCATGATGAATCTAGTCTCATTTACATATGATATACTTGTATTATACCTATGTTGTTTCCTTAATTGGCTATACTCAGCCTCATACAATTCTCTTTCCTTATTTTTGTCACATGTCTATTACCGTTTGAGTATGATTCCATAATTAAGGGAAATCTTTATACTAATTTGATTCTAATTAGTATATACTTCTATAATTATTGTTGAACTATTATTTTTACCTTATTCTTCTGCCTGTTTTAAAACGATAATTACCTTAGTCTTCGTTATCAAACACACGAACACATTGCTCAAAACTCTCTTGTATACATAAATACTCTCTTCTGCTCTCCTTCTGGTTACTTGCTAATATCAGTCGGCTGCAAGCCAAGGCTGATTATTCTACCCCCCTTACTCTTCATTCTGTGTTTGCTATCTCCTATACTGGTATGTCCTAATTTCAGTTTAAGTTTCAAAAACAATATGTTTCTTTTAGTACTTCAATTCATCCTGCTTCTAATATGTTTTTACCTATGGTTTTGCTGCGATGTTTGCACTTGACTTGCTTGCACTGTTGTTCACTTAGCATGTTATGTACTCCCCTCCCTTAGACTCAACATGCTTATGAAATACTATCCCTCTTTTAGTATACCTCAATATGATTCTGCCTTACTTATGCTTCTTTGATTATTGGCATGAACTTTTCTGTGGAAAAACAATTTGTACCTTATGTTATTCGGTTCTGAGTAATCCTAAATTTTATGTTATATCCTTGATCCCCGGATGCCCCCTAGCATATTGTTAATTCTTTACTTAAGTGTTCCTGGAACTATGTTCTTACCTATGTGCCTTATTGTCCCCAATCCCCCATTACCCCTGTTTGGTGTTGCTGAACCTGCCTTGGTTCTGTGTTCTTTGGATGTGTATGAACCAGTTTTGGGTGCTATGTCTGGACTGTAGCTTGCTGCTCTACTCTCTTTTCAAAAACTGTTTTACTACATAACTCTGTAGTTCTTTACAAAATATTTCAAACAAGTCTCTTTTCAAACTGTTTTCCTACTCAATCTTTTCAAAACTATGTCAAGCACTCTCACTCTACTCTTAGATATTTAAGTTCTGCCCCTCTAATGTGTGATTGCTTAGGGATCCCTTTGAACTCTGATGCATTAGAGATGGCCCTTCCACACTACACTTACTCAATTATGATTATGAAGTCTGGGTGTGAGCACTGCCCGGGATCCCTTGAGGTCCTTAGGGAACTCTGACACACCCGGATATGAGAAAGGCTATGAGGGAACTTGAAGTTCTGGAAGTCTGGGCCAGTTTTCAGGCTCTCTATATTTTAACTTCTTCTTTTCCTTTATCTATTTACGTAATTTATTCAGCTGGTCTATAATATTTATTTGTAAATGAGTATTGGGGATGGCTAGTGAAATGGGAGGGGATAGCTATATAATTTTATCGATGCCACTGGGTAGAAATCATGCCTTAAGCTTACATTTCCTATATCTGCATTAGAATCCATGTTTAGGAGGAAAATGCAAACATGTATTAGATAACATGCCTTTAAGGCTTTTTCATGTTTACTGCTTTAACATACAACATACCTCATTTTATGCTTGTGCCTACCACTTAGAAATCCTGCTCCTTAGGCGATAAAATTAATACTCATGTGCATTCATGAATCACGCTTAACAACTCTGTAATTCTTTTTGCATTTTAGAAATCATGCTTTAGGAATCCTGTGCATTCTAAAATTATATCCTAGCCACCCTGCATTTACATGTGCATACTAGATACCATGCTCTAGGATTTCATTTACATGTTTTAAACTGCTGATTCATGAAAAGGTATAAAATAACCTCGCATATGATTATCATGTTTGTTCTTAATAGAAATTGGTAACTATCTTTGCATTCTCAGATTTACATCACTTAGAACAACATGTTTTAAGTAAAACAACCTCTGAAATGTTTAATATTTCTGGTAGTCACTATGCACAAACCCACGCCTAAGAAAGCCTTAGGTAATCAATCTCTTAAAAATGAATACTGTTTTGATTGCGTTTGCTGCCTAAGGGCTAACAGGTTTTTTTAAAACCAATAGGCAAGCTGATTAGGTCCTTGCTATTGAGTTTATAAACAAGTTGCATACTTCTGTGCATTGATATTCACTTAGATATCCTGTCTTAGGTAACTGTCTAATAAAACTGCCTCTTGTTTTGTGTTTGAGACGTGTTGTTTATGTGCAATATCTGTGGAGGTATATCTGAGCCTTTTAAACTGCTTTTCCTGCATTTATTAGTAAAGTCCTATTTGTTCTTGATTGTCGCTTAGAATTTTATCCTTTTAACCTTAGGGAGTTTTGTCTATAACTGCCTATATTTAGAGGTCCTGAATTCCTCCATGGCCATTAAGAAGGGACGGGTAACATCACGCATAGAGGTCGTTAAATAAACTCGCTTAATAACCACTAAGGGGTGGGAAGGGTACACGTGGATATGATATCCGGTGCGTCAATGCCACGAGTAGCCCCTCTTCTCAGGAGTGATTACCGGGCATTGTACTGACGTGATCCTATAAGATAAACAACCTAGGACCCCCTATCCCTTACACATGTGTGCTTAGATTGTAAAACCTCCAGAATTTTGTATATGTGCTTAGACTTTAAATCTTTTAAAACTTAAGCACATATGTGCTTGGACTGCAAATCTTCTCAAAACCTTCGTCTATTTACCTATGTGTTTATTGCTTATATGCTATCTGTTCACAAAGTTTGTTTGGGCCGGGAACCACAGTTGTGGACTTCGAGGGGTGCCTAACACCTTCCCCTTGAAGTAATTTCAAGCCTTTACCCTATCTCTGGTTATCTAATCTGTGTTTATAAATAACCTTTAGTAGCCTTAATGCACCTTAGCTCGTTAGGTGACGAATCTTCAATTCCTTACCCCTTTCCCAAAATGAAACGAGTTATCCCAATAATGTCGAATACCTGGACCGATCCGAAAGGGGAGGAAAGAGGGGCGCGCGATAATTACCTGAGTTGCATCAGTTTCCACCTCTAGTGGATTGAGTTGTTGCCCCCATGTAAGTTGAAGACCATAATAAAGAGCCTGTAGTTCAGTATATATGGGTGATATTTCATTGACTTTCATTTGAAAACCCATAACCCAATCTCCGTTACTATTCCTCATAATACCCTCAATACCACTGTGATTCTCACCTTTTTTAAAAGCTCCTTCAATGTTATGTTTGTACCAACCTTTTTTAGGCTTAATACAATAAACTAGGGTGGAGATATATTTATTTGTATTGCTTTCACGATCTGTAAGCCATTTATATTCAGTCACTTGTTTTAAAACAAAACTCAACGAGACTTGTAATGAGGTGTTATTAATGTTGTTAGTGTTCCTATTGATCCAAAGGTTCCACATCGAATAGAGGAAAAATGTAGGCCAATCTATAAGGTTTGTAGGTATGTTTGGGTTTAAGTTAATAATATTTCCGAGCCAACTCTCATCATTTGTTGGAATATTGTTAGTATCAATCCCCAGTTTATCCCATAGCTCCTGAGCTATGGGCAACTAGTGAAAATATGAGTGATTTTTCAGGCTCCTTTCTACAAATCGTGCATAATTTATCAATGTTAATGCCAATATGATGGAGATAGTGCCTGCATGGTAATCTGCCGTGGTGGCATAACCAAAGGAAATTTTTGATCTTATTAGGACAATGGAGCTTCCAAATTCACATAAATTCTTTATTGGATGAATTCTCCTTCTATCAAACTATAGCAGGACTTAGTTATGAAAGCTCCATTTTCATTGACTACCCACATTAGGATGTCTGATGAAGCTTCTAGGGGGGAAATTATTGAGTGGAGTTTTCCAGATAGGTCTCTAGGTATTGTAAAAGAGATGGCATTAAAATTCCTCTCATTGGCTTTCCTTATGTCCCTAATCGTTAGGGGGGATTCGAATTTGTTAAGAGGCCCAATAAAGTAGTTTCTAAGATTATTGAAACCTGGGCTCCAAGTAGAATTCCAAATATTAAGGGAGGAGTTTTGATTTACAGCCCACATAATGCACTTTTGACAGATAGATCATCCTTTTAAGATCTTTTTTCAGCTAAAGGAGCGATTAATATATTTTTTGATAAGAATATCAGTCCATAGGGATCGAGGGTTATTTAAAAGGCTAAGCTGGTAAGGAGTGTTAGGTTTTTTGATTTTGCTTTCTTTAGACCTGCCCCCCCCCCCCCTTTTCCTTATTTTTAGCGACTACATCCGAACTAAGAAGGTTCAACTTCTTTTTAGAGTCGTTTGTACCCAATAGAAAATTTCTTTGAATCTTGTCAATGGCCTTGAGTGTTTTACTGGGGAGAAGGGTATATTGCATTTAATAAGCGGGTAGGCTAGCGAGTGTGGTAGAGGCTAGGGTGAGTCTACCAGCTATGTTCGTGCTATTAGTTTTCCAAGTCTAGAGTTTTGCACGCATGTTATCAATGATGAATTGAAAATATTTGGGTTTGGGATGATTTTCCAATATTGGAAAACCTAAATATTTTCCAAATAAGTTACTGCTCCTAATGCCAAAATAAGAGGAGGTATTGTTATCACAATCTTTTGAGCAGTTTTTTGAGAAAATGATTTTTGACTTTGTATAATTGATAGTTTGACCAGACATGTCACAAAATATTTCTACGCCATTGCGAATTGCGGAGTAAGTTTTCTTGTTAATTTTTCTCATTAAGACAAGGTCGTCTGCAAAAAATAAATGGGAAAGAGCGGGACATTTGGGACTTATTAATAGGGAGACATTGCTTGATATCTACCTGATGGTTAATACATCTAGAAAGCATTTTTATACATAGTATAAAAATATAAGGTGACATGGGGTCTCCTTGTCTAATTCCTCTGCTAAGGCTAAAGAAGTCTGTTTTTGAAACATTGACAAGGACATCAATGATACTAGTTGTTATACAGGACATGATAAGTTTAGAGATATTTGGGAAAAATTTAAAGAACAGTAACATTCTATAAATAAAGGACCATTCTAGCTTAACAAAAGATTTTTCTAAGTCAATTTTGAGTAACATAATACCTAATTTCCCCTTAGTCGTTTTTAAATAAGAGATCATTTCCTGAATAATGATGGCATTATCACTTTCCCTTCTATTTTTCATAAAGCTTGATTGGCAAGGACTAATCAGTTTCTCAAGGAAAGGCTTGATTCTATTGGCGATGATTTTTGTGATAGTCTTATAAATAGTGTTACACAGACCTATAGGTCTAAAAAATTTTAAATTATTTGCGTTGAAAATCTTAGGAATTAAACAAGAGTATGAAGTATTAATGTCTGAGGGAAATGGAGTGATTTTTAAAAATATTGTGACATAGAGTACGAACAGATTTGTTTGTGCCAATATTTTTTATAAAATAAAGGATGCAGACCGTCTGGACGTGGTGCTTTGTAGGGTCTGAAAGATAATATGGCAGAGTTAATTTCACTGTCCAGTAGAGACCTCAAGAGTTGAGAGGTCTAAATTATCAAAGCTCGGTTGACTCTTTTGGATATTAAGCCAATTAAAAATCGTATGATTAGTGGTAAAGAAATTTTTAAAAAAATTATGGGTGTATATTAGAAGGTCTTTGTGGGTACCTATCCAAGAACCTTGGTCATTTTTAAAGAAGCTTATGTAATTCCTTCTTTTTCTATTAGTAGCACTTATATGGAAAAATTTAGTGTTATCATCCCCATCGTTAAACCAAGAGATACGGGATCTAAGTTTCCAATAGTCCTCTTCTAATTTAAGGAGGTTGTTGTAACCATAAATTAGATCTTGTTCTAGGTTCTGAAGAAAGAGATCGTGACTATAGTTAGAAGAATTTTGGATGTCGTTAAGTCTTGCTAGTATCCTTCTTTTGTTATTAGAAATATTTCCAAAAGTTTCTTTGCCCCACTTTTGTATGTCACTAGAGAAAGTTTTTATGTTGGTTAATAGATTATCACTTTTCCAGTTGGAAGTAACTTTGTTCACAAATTCTGGGTGGGTGCACCAAATATTTTCGAGCCTAAAGGGTTTTAACAAATTTTGATAGACATAATTTAATTTGACTAGCATAGGATTATGGTCAGAATGAGTTTTGGGTAAATGAGTGACTGTTGCATTAGAAAATATTTGTAACCAATCTTCGTTAGCAAAAACACGATCTTAATCTTTACATAATAAAGCCGTTATTTTTCCTCCTATCATTAGACCAGGTAAATTTACAACCTTTGAAGCCTAAATCAATAAGGTTACATTTGTTAATATAATGTCATAGTTTAGAAGACCTATTGGAATTTAAAGATCGTCCTAATTTTTCGGATGAATTAATAACATCGTTAAAGTCACCTCCAATCATCCAAGGGCCTTTATAATTTTTAGAGATGGAAGTTAAATTATCCACATGTTGTCTCTATTATATTGGGTTTTACAAGCATAAATGAAACTAAATAGTCAGTGGTATTTAAAAGGTCTTACCTCTAACCTTGCGTGGATTTCTCTACCTCTCCTAGTGAAGTTGTGGACATTGATTACATTGTCGTTATAGAATATGGCCATACCTTCAGCTAGACCTTCAGCTGGGGCTTCTATAATTTCGAAGAAGTTGAAGTCATTAAGGAGTGTTGCATGGGAAGTCATTCATGTTTCTAGAAGAGCCACCATGCATGGCCTATGTGTGTCAATTAATTCCCTAAAATTTCTGCGGAAATCATCATTGTTAGCCCCTCGAACATTCCATAATATTATGGAAGTGCCTCTATTCATCAGAATTGGTTGATGATGGTTGTTAATGTTCTCTACTACCACAGGGTTGTTGTGGTTCCTTCTCAGAGATGGTACTAGGATTACTGTATTTTTGGCCACTGTTGGATCATGTGGTGGGTTTTATGTGCATGGAGCATTTGTACATTGCATTTGGACAACTAGATATGTACTTCTTTCTCAACTTTTCTAGGAAGAGTAGAATTTTTACCTCGTTGATGCTTGAAAATTCTATACTCATTTCCATACCCTGTGGAGGGAGTTCTTCTTATACCCCTACTGGATTCTGCTCTAGTTCTTGAGCATTGTGTTGGGGATTTGGTTCCATGGGTATTAGGATGTTAATTATGTCCGTAACTTGATCCTGGTTTGCATGAAACTCCCATGGCATGAATATTGGGTTTATTTGGGTGATTTCCTCTGGTGGGAAGAATGGAAAGTTCGGAGGAATATTCAGGAGAATTTGTGTGTTTGGAACTTGGGGGAGGTTCCAGTGGTTCAACATTGCTTGGATGAGAGTGTCACGACCCAAATTCCCAACCCGCGGGATCATGATGGCGCCTAACATAATACTTGCTAGGCAAGTCAACGTTAGAAATTAATTAACCATATTCTTTCGAACAGTAACTTAAATGCAATAAGACAATTTAAAATAAAATAAATCTAATAATTTCCAACGAATAACTTCATGAATAATAATAATAATCAATAATTAAGCTGAACCACGAACTAAATATATAACTATAAGACTACCCCATGGTCTGGTGTCACAATTCAGGTACCACTAAGAATACTCCCAATAATGGGCTGAAAGAATTATGTATCTGTTTTGAATGTAATAAAACAATGTCTATAAAATTAAGAGAAGACTCCAGGAATCTGCGGACGCCAGAAGATCTACCTCGTGTCTGCGAGTATATGATGATAGCTACTAAAATCTTCTAACTCTGACCGGTACCTGGATCTGCACAAAAAATACAGAGTGTAGTATCAGTACAACCGACCCCATGTACTGAGTAAGTACTGAGCCTAACCTCGACGAAGTAGTGACGAGGCTATGGCGGGGCATTAACAATATAACCTGTAAACAATACATAATAAAGCAAGAAGGAAAAATTCTAAAATAAACAAAACAATAAATGTAGCAACAATTAGAATAACTCAACCACCTTTTCCAGGTCTCAGCTATAACCAAATCTCACATAAGCTTCCAAGTTTCTAAACTTTGACTTTAAAATAAAAGTAAGTGCAAAATATGAAAAGTAGTAAAGTAAAACAGTACGTTTTCAAATCTTTGCTTTTGAAAATCAGTAAAATATAAGTGTCCTCCCTTATCGCTCCTTGTTGCGGCATGCAACCTGCTACCACCTGTCCACCCTTATTGCTTCTCCTTATATATATATATATATATCACCCTTACTGCTCCTGTTGCGGCTTGCAACCCGATCCCACCTGTCCACCCTTATCACTCCTTGTTGCGGCGCGCAACCCGCTCCCATCAGACATATCATATCACTTTATTTATGAAAATTTCAAAATTCAGGCCAAAGCCTTTCACAATATTTTTATCTCGACAATTATAAACAGAACTCTGTACAACTCATACACTTCATCAATTATCATTTCACAATGAGACCAACCGGAATATATATAATCAAATACTGTCAACCAGCTCATCCTTTTTATGTCTCACAATGAAACCAAGGGAACAACCAACACTTCCAAATACTTGAAACAATATCTAACAATAAGTTAACGAAACTAAGTAATCATGGAGACATCAATGAGCATAAAACAATTATGCCATGAATCACATAAATTGGAAACGGGAAAAGGGATCATGTTCAACAACCAAATTGGTGGTGCATAGATACTCTTCACCTTACCTATACACCACACACATGAAAATTCACATAGCAATTAAGTGGGGATTCCTATTCCCTCTAGTCAAGGTTAAACCAAGCACTTACCTCAATCTCACAAGAATTCACTGCTCTAGCACGGCCTTTCCTTTAGAATTTGCCTCTAACCCGATCGAATCTAATCACAATTGGTTCATTATCAATTATTGCTTAAAGGAATCAACTTTAATGAAACTCTATGGTTTTCCTATATTTTCTTATCAAAATACAAAAATCGACCTCAGGCCCGCTTGGTCTAAACTCGAGGTTAGGACCAAAACCCGTTAACCCAATCTCCCCCAAGCCCGGATATACAATTGATTTTGGAATCTGACCTCAATTCGAGGTCTAAATTCCCAAATTTTGAGATTCCTAAGTTCTACCCAAAAACCCCAATTTTTATCATGAAAACTCTAGTTTTTTGGTTGAAATCTTGTTAAAAGTTGTTATGGAATGAAAGGAATTAGTTAGAGATCACTTACCAATGATTTGGAGAAGTTTGGGTCTTTGGAAAATCGCCTATGGAGGTTTAGGATTTGAGAGAATTGAAAAAGAAGTGAAAAATCCGTCTAAAATCTGATTTAACTAGGTGCGGATCTCGCATTTGCTAACTGGGGTTTGCATTTGCGAACCCTTCGATTTTGGGTAGTCATCGCATTTGCGATAAATTTGTCGCAATTGCGACATTTCGCTATCTCGCATTTGCGAACAGGAATCTCACATTTGCGAGATCTGGGGCTGGTCCAGAACTTCGCAAATGCGAGATCAGAGGCCTGCAACACCAGATTTTCAGCTGTGATGAAATTTTCTAAGTCTAGCCACTCTGTAGCCTACCCGAAACTCACCTGAGGCCTAGGGGCTCCAAACTAAACATGCACGCAAGTCTAAAAACATCATACAGACTTGCTCGTGTGATCAAATCATCAAAATCTACAAATTTAACCTCAAAACTCCAGATTTCCTTAAGAACACTCAAATTTCTAACTTTTCAACCGGACATCCGAATTACGTCAAACCAACTCCGATTCTCTTCAAATTTCACACTGAGGACTTAAATATCATAAAAAACTTGTTCCGAGCTCCGGAACTAAAATACGGGCCCGATACCTACCATTTCACATATTATTTCATTTCTTTATTTCTTGTAATAACCAGCTGAAAATTTTCTTCAAAAATTATTTTCTAAGGCTAATGACTTCGGAATTCAATTCCGGGCATACGACCAAGTCCCATATTTTACTGCAGACCTCCCGGGATCGTGGAATACATATATGGATCCGTTTACTCAAAATATTGACCAAAGTCAACTAAAACCAAATTTTAACTCTAGAAATTACTATTTCTCATATTTTCACATAAAAGCTTTTCGATTTCACGCCCGGACTATGCACGTAAATCAATGTGATTAAAATTAGTCTTTTTATGGCTAATAATCCTAGAATTGGGTCTTAATTTATAAAATGATCATTTGGGTCATCACAGAGAGTGTGGTTCATGTTTGGGGCTAGAGATGGAGTATGTTGTTGATCCACATTTGGTTGCTATAATTGTTCATGACTAAGTGCATTTCCTACGGGATTAGTTGGTCTAGGTAGCGAGAGTTTTGGATTATTATCACCATTTCCTGGCCATTGATATGAATGTTGAACGTTATTGCATGGCATATCAGACCTGCTTCTAACCAGGAGGTTAGTTGTTAATTCTGTGGAGGAGGAGGTGAGGTGAAGAAGAGTGTTTGATTCGTTAATTTAGGGGGGAGGGGGAGAGGAGGGAGGTTGTCCATGTTTTGGTTCCTGTGTTGGTGTAAGATATGAAGAAGTATGTATCTTCTTCTTGCTGCGAATGGGAGTCTGAGCATTATCTTTGTTGGTGTCTAATATATTGTGGGTATCGTCGAAAGATTTAGTAGGGAGAGAGGAATGATTTGCTATTGTAGTAAGATCTATTTGCATGGAATTTGATTGAGGTGGAGTATGATTTATATCCATATTTTGGGTGGATATTGTAGTAGGCATGGGTTCTTTCTTTTGGGCCATGTAGCAGTGTTTTGTAGCCTGATTAGTTTACATGTTATTTATTATATTGGTGGTATTGGTTTGATTAGGTAATGGAGTAGTGGTAGTAGAGCTCAAGTGGGTAATACAGGTGGTTTTAGTTAGAGAATTGTCTTGAGTATTAGGGGTAGATGTGTCTTCTTTTATTAGAATATTAGAGTTTAATGATTGATTTTCGTTTACAAATGCTTTGTCAATATCTTCCACGTGTAAATTAGCTTGTTTTGATGTGTACACATTGTTATTCATGCATTGGTCAGTGGATGTAAGACCCATAGGAGGGATTGTGGTTTCGTTCAAAACTATGGGCAAGTTGTCTAATTGAGAGAAGTGGTTTGATGTAGCTAGGGATGTGTTGTAAGAACCTACAATATTCCAAGAACTTAGGTTGTTCTTTTTGTCTATGTCAGTGGATTTATGAAGCTCTTTTTCAATGTATCTAAGTTTCTGTGTATTGGGATACTTACATGTATCTGCATCAAAAATCTTGGCATTAATACTTGTTGTCGGTGTGTTAGTGTTGATTGAGATCCTTTAGTGTGTATTGCTTGTCTTCTTCCTTGCAAAAAATCACCTTCTTCTGAACCTTGAGCACTAGAATTTGGACTAGACCCTTGCTGAATTATCTTAGGAGGATGTGGACTCGAGTAGGAACATTTTTGTATATTATGACCCAATCTTCCACAATTTCGCAGAAAAAATTTTCCCCTTCATAAAGAATTTGTTGCTTGTAGGAACCAACATAAATGAAGGGTTTAACTGGTGTTTCTATTGGCATTTCTATACACAACCTTGCATATCTTCCTCTTAAAATAGATGAAGTACATGCATCTAATTTTAATAATTTTTCTATTTTGTTACCAATTTTCTGTAGGATAATGCTATCATAAAACTCAGTTGGGAGTTGGGGTAAGCGTAACCATACAGCTAAAAAGAGATGTTTTGCTTCAGTTTCCACAAATTGTGGTTCCCATTTTTGAACCGAAAGGAAGAAACCACTAATAAACCAAGGCCCATTGTGTAGAGCTCTAATCATGTTTTCTTCTTTATTGAATTTTAGAAATAGTCTGCTCCTAGATCTATGAGGATAAAGTTTTCTATAGGTCTCCATAGCTCTTGGATTTTCTTCTTGAGATAATGGTGTAGTGTACGCTTACCCATTAGTTTAATGATGACAGAGTATTTCCATGGTTGGTAGATATGCCTAAGGTCTTCTTTGGATAGGCTGGTCTGTATTTTTTTCGTCGATCATATCCAAGCCTTGCGTATAAGTATTAGCCTGTACTGTTTCATTCATTGGTGTATCGTCTGTCATGAATTGAGTACGTGACTCTTCTTGTTGCATAGATATGTAGGACTCTACCTGTTGCTGTCACGAACCAATTTCCCTCCGTTGGGTATCGTGATGGCACCTCGTCTTAGGGACCAGGTAAGCCTAGAAATTACTGAATAACAACAATAAATAAAAGAAAACTAACAGTCTTGATATAGAATCTCAACAAAATGTACAAACTTTCCCAAAACTGGTAGTATAAGTCATAAGCTCTACGAATCTTCTACAACTTCTAAGTACAACTATTTGGAAATAAATACAACAGTGTATGAATAATAAATACAAGGAAGGTGACTCTGATGCCTGCGAACGCAACAACATGTTACCTTTAGTCTCCTCGGCAATCATCCACACAACTACTACAATATATATACCTGGATCTGTACACGAAAATGTGCAGAAGTGTAGTATGAGGACACCACAGCGGTGCCCAGTAAGTATCAAGACTAACCTCGATAGAGTAGTGACGAGGACTAGTCAAGACACCTCTGGTCTACAAAATAATAACATGAATATAGAATTGACCGAACGTTACATCTACCTAAGACTTCACGGAATAATTTACAACTATGAAAATATAAAGCGGAAGGAAATTACAGAAATCAATCACGAAACAGCAAAAAAATACACAGAGAGATGGACAGCAAAACAAGCCGAATCGAAAGGAAACACAATACAATAAAGAACACTAATAACTCAACTACACGTCGGTTTATTCAGATCAGGCCTTAGCCATTAAAATCCATAACTGGTAGAAATCTTTAAACAACAGTTCATATGAAAACTTTTGCAAATAAAATCATTTTTGTATGGAAGAGTTTCCTTTGGAAACATACTTTCTCCAAAAGTAGATATAAGTATATTTAGTAGAGAGAATTACGTAAAACATAGTTTCTTTCAAAATACGAAACTTCCCAAAGATGCTTTCCCAATAAATGACTTCCAAATATCGTTTTAGGCAAGACTAGTGCTTTTCAAATATACCTTCGATGTAAAACTCATTCAAATATAATCATTTCANTTTTAGTATGGAAGAGTTTCCTTTGAAAACATACTTTCTCCAAAAGTAGATATAAGTATATTTAATAGAGAGAATTACGTAAAACATAGTTTCTTTCAAAATACGAAACTTCCCAAAGATGCTTTCCCAATAAATGACTTCCAAATATCGTTTTAGGCAAGACTAGTGCTTTTCAAATATACCTTCGATGTAAAACTCATTCAAATATAATCATTTCAAAACCATTGCTTTTTCAATAATACTCTTCAATAAAATCCCTTGATCAAAATCTCCTCAAGATTGATCCACCGGAACTCATTCCGTAACTCAGAAATTGCCATGCAGCACAGGAGGAATATTAAAATTTAGAACAACGGAATAAAATACAAAGACAAGTGCAAGGCATCACCCTTCGTGCTTTTACTCTCATCCTCACCAAAAAAAGTTCACGACATCACCCTTAGTGCTTTACTCTCATCCTTACCAAAACAAGTACACGGCATCACCCTTCGTGCTTTATTCTCATAACACGGCACGACATTATCCTTCGTGTTTTAATATCATAACATGGCACGGCATTATACTTCGTGCTTTAATATCATAACATGGCACGGCATTATCCTTCGTGCTTTAATATCATAACACGGCACGGCATTATCTTTCGTGCTTTAATATCATAACACGGCACGGCATTATCCTTCGTGCTTTAATATCATAACACGGCACGACATTATCCTTCGTGTTTTAATATCATAACATGGCACGACATCACCCTTCGTGTTTTACACTCTCATCCTCACAATACACGGCATCACCATACGTGCTTTACACTCTTTCTCACCCAAACAATATCAAGAACAATAGTTTGGCAAGGAAAAACCAACAATATGACCCATAAATCACCACATCCCGGCAAGGGAGTCAACAATACAAACAATACCCTTAATGGCATAACCAGTAATAGAAACCACAACATCCCGGCAAGGGAGTCAACAGCACAAACAATATCATTAACAGCATAAACAGTAACAGAAACCATCACATCCCGGCAAGGGAGTCAACAATACAAACCATATCATTAACAACATAAACAATTTCAGAAACCATAACATCCCGGCAAGGGAAACAACTATAACCAATCTCACCTAAACAGTTAACTTCGCGGAATAACACTCAGCTTAAACAAAGGCCCAGTAATAGGCAACATCAAGGAAATACCAATAGCATAAATGTCTAAAAATTAGACCTAAGTGGCACTTAAGGGAATAGTCATATAAATCATGATGTAAGACTCACGGGCATGCTTGACTCCAACAAATAGATGTTCCAACTACGGCTAGTCAACTATAAGGCTAGATGACACTAATAATAGTCAATTAGGCAAGCTAGGGAGAAAATATAGCCTGATGATGAGAGAAGTAGAATATTTAGTTAAGTCAAGTAAGGCCAGATGGCCAACGAAGGAATCTAAAAACAAATAAAATTTAAACGGGAAGGGATGAAATTAATAATCAAGGATTCAAATGTAACAATTACAAATCATACACAGGTAATATAAAAACCTACGAATCCTAAAAGGCCAATCTAATTGCAAATAAGTCTGAGTACACACTCGTCACCTCGCATACTCAGACTACAATCAACAAGGAAGACTCAATCCTAAGAGGTAGTTCCCCCCACACATGGTTAGGCAAGATAATTACCTCAAAGACGACAACCCGGTACTCAAAAATAGACTTCTCGGGCGGAAAGACCTTCGGACGGCTCACAATCAACTAAAACAACTTCAAAATACAAATAAAACGTATAAGGAACTATCCCGAACAATAAAGTTTCAAACTTTACAAAATTATGAAAATCGACCCAAAAGTCGACCCTCGAGCCTGCATCTCGGAACCCGACAAATTTTACAAATTCCGATTACCCATTCCGATACGAGTTCACCCCTACTAAATTTATCCAATTCCGATAACATTTGGTCTTTAAAATCATGAGTTTATATTTTTGAAGTTTTCTTTCAAAACCCACAACTTCCTCAACCCAAAACATAATTTAAATGATGGAAACAAGAACTAATTCATGAAACATAATTAATTATAGTGGAAGAACACTTACCCATTCGATTTGTGTGAAAACCCTCAAAGAATCGCCCAAGACCGAGTTCTAGAAGTCAAAATATGTCAAAAATGGTGAAACCCCGATTTTTGGTAAACTTATATTCTGCCCAGGAGCTTTGTTCATCGCGATCGCGGAAAACGAGATACGGTCACGTAGAAGGAAATGGTTACTGGCTTAAAATGCTCTACGCAATCACGGAATAACTTATGTGATCGCGTATAAGGAGTAGGTATCTTCTGTGATTGCGAATGTAGTTATGAGAACGCGAAGAGGAAAAAAAAAGGCTGCCTGGATTGTACTACGCGATCGCAAAGATGCTGATGCGAATGCGGAAGGGAAAAAGGTGGAGCTACGCGATCGCGAAGGCCTTTACGCGATCGCGAAGAGTAAATTTTGGGCGACCAGCAAAGACACATTGCGATCGCGAAGGAAGCACTGTGATCGCGATGAAGGACATCAGACACCAGAAGACATCAGTTCAAAGTTGGAAGAAAATGACCCGTAGCCCATCTGAAACACACCCGAGGCCCCCGGGACCCCGTCTAATCACACAAGCAAGTCATATAACCTAATACGGACTCGCTCCAGGTTTCAAACCACATAAAACAACACTAAAACGATGAATTAAACCAAAAATCAATGAAATTCCTCAAAACATCTTTAAACATTAAATTTTGCATTTACGGTCCGAATCATGTCAAACTAAGTCTGTTTCTTACCAAATTTCATATATAACACATATAAGTCATATCGAACCTGTACCGGGCTCGGAACCATGATACGGGCCCGATATCACAGGTCTCACCTCAAATTTCATTTTCAAAAACCTTTATATTTTTCAGAAAATAATTTCTTTTAAAAATTGATTTCTCGGACTTAGGACCTCGAAATTCGATTCCGGGCATACGCCCAAGTCCCATATTTTCCTACGGACCCTCCGGGACCGTCAAATCACAGATCCAGGTCCGTTTACCAAAAACGTTGACCGAAGTCAACTTTATTCAAATTTCTAATATAAAATTATCATTTTTATCAGTCTTTCACATAAAGGCTTCCCGGCTACACGCCTGGGCTGCGCATGCAACTCGAGGTGAGATAGAAGGAGGTTTTCACAACCTCGGAACACAGAATTAGCTAGAAATATACGGGATGACCTTTTGGGTCATCACAATCTCCCCCTCTTAAACAAACGTTCGTCCTCGAACGTGCCAAGATTCACCTTGAACTCATCCAATCATTGATGGTATACTTCCAACACATAGCCTCGGGTGATCCCACGTCACCCCTACCTACATAACCCCAATGAAACAATCACAACCGCAATATAGCCTTCACATCACCACCGATAAGCCTCATACCTCTACTTCTCACCCTCTACTCATTTACAAAAGACCCGATGACTACACCCACAAAGCACGATCACACAACATAGTACATCACACATAGGCTCATATAACACTTTTGATCACAATAGCTGCCCGAAATCAACTCGACATTGGAAATTAACCCCATATCTGAAAGATCTCTGTTCCAAACCCCATAATACTGATAATGATGCAATAAACACGAAGACTTCATTATTTGGCACCCGAAACACCGAGCCACCACTACCACTTCCGGGCACACATCCCGCAAACTAAACTAAAGAAACACGTAACGAAATGACTGACTATGAAAATAGAAACATATAAAGGAAATATCAAACAAGCCCATAGGCACAACTCTCTATCAATAATGACCTGCCAAAAGCAATATAACAAGAAAGAAGCAAAGCATATGAACAAACCACTAGAATTCCATCCTGATAAAATTTCCACTGCGGTACTCAGCCCGGTCTAAATATATCGAATCACAAATATCACGAGGACCTCACCCTCAACTCTAAATCACATACCGAGAATATCATACCAATTGAAATTCTTCCACTAATTCATCTCATCTGATAATATCATAACGCTAACTGATCTCACATCTCGATGGAGTATCAAATCAGAACTCGTAAGCAACATACTCAGGGTAATCACATAAAGCTTACCACAAAGAACAACAAGGACTCACTTCCAGTTTCACCACTATCAAGAATGAAATAAACAACGATAGACACGGGCTACTACTCATAGAATCTCCCAACAGGAGCAAACACAAAGTGGAGTTCAAAACATGGAACTCACTCATAAATGAAACAACAAATAAGGGAACTCATCCCGACCAGCAGAACTATAATGAAATACAATTGGTGCCCCTCTGCATCACATCAAAACATATCTGGGTGACGATATCTGGCACAACGGCCTCTAGTTTACTATATGAAACACAACAATGGGTCGGGTCTCCCCCTCTTAGGGGCCCTCTACTCACCTGAATACCTTGCTACCTACCTGAATCCTGGAACAACCTCTTACCCTATGGCTAACATCTCCACATTGAAAACAATATCGCTGCCAACTTGGCTATGGAAAAAAATCACACAAGATGAATCCTCTGAGACCCATGAGTACCTGAAATCCCATGTGAAGCTGGTAATGCAAACTAAACTGGTTGACCCACAAAACTCCTATCGTATCGTACCTTGCCTCCATAATACGGACCAGTAGATTCCTCAGATCTACGAGGCGTCATTGCCTCCCTGAACTCTCTCTCTGATCTCATCTGTCCTCTCGCTCCCGGTCCCACATGCTCTCTAACCAGCAAGCGATCCCTACTACCTGCTGAAACGAGGCATCCTACTCTAACTTTCGAGTCCCGCTGAATCGAATATCATGCCTGAAGCTCCCAAATGACTCTACGGACTCATCTCCTAACTGAAGCAACCAAGTGAAGTGCATGTCTGGCCAACTCACTGAATCTAACGGCATGCTCCAATAGTGACACAGCACCCTGACACAACTTCTCAAACTCCGCGCGCCGTACATCCCGAAGGAACTGAGGTGCAACCTCCCTCAAAATATATCCGAAAACTGAATCCATGCTAGTGAAGCTAACTCGGCCAGGTGACCCCAAACTTATGTCGTCACTACTGATCAACCCACTACTCTGGACCTGGTACGTGACAAAAGCAATCCCGCTCGTCTCCACAATACCCGAAGTACGAAGAATATAGTGACACTCCTCCAGGAAACCCTGGGCGCCATCTGTCGCCAATCCAATGAAAGTTAGAAGGGTGGTACTTCTTGTACCTCTTAAGTCCAAGGTATTCTTCCTCTGATGCTGCTACCCTAACCACAGCTGAACTGGAACCACATGTCGTGCTACCATGACAACTGGAACTTGACCAATATGATCTTGCTGCTCTGGAGTGTAGACGGTGGGAGTCTAAACTCCTCCCCTTATTTGTGAAGCAACTGGTGCACTAGAATCAACCCTGCCTGAGTCAATGTACCACTTATACTCAAAACTGCGCTCAGGTCTCCTGAAGTCTGGGGTAGCAACAGGAACCCCCAGTACCTGTCCCCCAACTAGAACTACTGGCGACTCCTTAACGGCTGCTCTAGTAGGCAACTTAACTGCGGCACGTGCTCCTCGTTGGCCCCTGTCTCTGACCCTTGCGACACTTGCTTCGGGGTAACATCATCAGGAATCGCAGTTCGTGTCCTCACCATCGGTGGGAGAATGGAACAATAATTTCAAACTTCAAGATCAATAACTCGCACAATAGGAATGAAGGAAGTGAAATTGTCCTAATAGTTCCGTAGCCTCTCGAATATATTACAGACGTCTCCGTACCGATCCGCGAGACTCAACTAAACTCTCTTATGACTCGTAGCACCTACGAACCTAGAGATCTGATACCAACTTGTCACGATCCAATTTCCCTCTGTTGGGTATCGTGATGGCACCTAGTCTTACGGAATAGGTAAGCCTAGCAGTTACTGAATAACAACAATAAATAAAGAAAAACTAACAGTCTTGATATAGAATCTCAACAGAATGTACAAAATTTCCCAAAACCGGTAGTACAAGTCATAAGCTCTACGAATCTTCTACAACTTCTAAGTACAATTGTTTGGAAATAAATATAACAGTGTATGAATAATAAATACAAAGAAGGTGACTCTGATGCCTGCGAACGCAGCAGCAGGTTACCTTTAGTCTCCTCGGCAATCATCCACACATCTACTACAATATATATACCTGGATCTGCACACAAAAATGTGCAGAAGTGTAGTATGACCACACCACAGCGTTGCCCAGTAAGTATCAAGACTAACCTCGATAGAGTAGTGACGAGGACTAGTCAAGACACCACTGGTCTACAAAATAATAACATGAATATAGAATTGACCGAACGTTACATCTGCCTAAGGCTTCACAGGATAATTTACAACTATGAAAATATAAAGCGGAAGAAAATTACAGAAATCAATCACGAAACAGCAAAAAAAAATACACAGAGAGATGGACAACAAAACAATCTGAATTGAAAGGAAACACAATACAATAGAGAACACCAATAACTCAACTCCACGTCGGTTTATTCACATCGGGCCTTAGCCATTAAAATCCATAACTGGTACAAATCTTTAAACAACAGTTCATATGGAAACTTTTGCAAATAAAATTATTTTTGTATGGAAGACTTTCCTTTGAAAACATTCTTTCTCCAAAAGTAGATATAAGTATATTTAGTAGAAAGAATTACGTAAAACATAGTTTCTTTCAAAATACGAAACTTCCCAAAGATGTTTTCCCAATAAATGACTTCCAAATATCATTTTAGGCAAGATTAGTGCTTTTCAAATATACCTTCGATGTAAAAGTCATTCAAATATAATCATTTCAAAACCATTGCTTTTTCAATAATACTCTTCAATAAAATCCCTTGATCGAAATCTCCTCAAGATTTATCCACCGGAACTCAGTCCGTAACTCAGAAATTGCCATGGAGTACAGGAGGAATATCAAAATTTAGAACGGAATAAAATACAAAGACAAGTGCACGACATCACCCTTCGTGCTTTTACTCTCATCCTCGTCAAAACAAGTGCACGACATCACCCTTCGTGCTTTAATCTCATCCTTACAAAAACAAGTGCACGGCATCACCCTTCGTGCTTTACTCTCATAACATGGCACGGCATTATCCTTCGTGCTTTAATATCATAACATGGCATGACATTATCCTTCATACTTTAATATCATAACATTGCACAACATCACCCTTCATGCTTTTACACTCTCATCCTCACAATACATGGCATCACCCTTCGTGTTTTACACTCTGCCTCACCCAAACAATATCAAGAACAACAGTTTGGCAAGAAAAACCCAACAATATGACCCATAAATCACCACATCCCGGCAAGGGAGTCAACAATACAAACAATACCATTAATGGCATAACCAGTAATAAAAATCACAACATCTCGGCAAGGGATTCAACAGCACAAACAATATCATTAACAGCATAATCAGTACTAGAAACCATCACATCCCGGCAAGGGAGTCAACAATACAAACCATATCATTAATAGCATAAACAGTAACAGAAACCATAACATCTCGGCAAGGGAAATAGCTATAACCAATCTCACCTAAACAGTTAACTTCACGGAATAACACTCAGCTTAAACAAAGGCCCAGTAATAGGCAACATCAAGGAATACCAATAGTATAAATGTCTAACAATTAGACGTAAGTGGCACTTAAGGGAATAGTCATATAAATCACGATGTAAGACTCACAGGTATGCTTGACTCCAACGAATAGATGTTCCAACTACGGCTAGTCAACTATAAGGCTAGATGACACTAATAATAGTCAATTAGGCAAGCTAGGGAGAAAATATAGCATGATGATGAGAGAAGTAGAATATTTAGTTAAGTCAAGTAAGGCCAAATAGCCAACGAAGGAATCCAAAAACAAATAATTCTAATTTAAACGGGAAGGGATGAAATTAACAACCAAGGATTCAAATTTAACAATTACAAATCATACACATGTAATATAAGAACCTACGAATCCTAAAAGGCCAATATAATTGCAAATAAGTCCGAGTACACACTCGTCACCTCGCATACTCGGACTAAAATCAACAAGGAAGACTCAATCCTAAGGGGTAGTTCCCCCCACACAAGGTTAGGCAAGATACTTACCTCAAAGATGACAACCCGGTACTCAAAAATAGACTTCTCGGGCGGAAAGACCTCCGGACGGCTCACAATCAACTAAAAGAACTTCAAGATACACATAAAACGTATAAGGAACTATCCCGAACAATAAAGTTTCAAACTTTACAAAATTATGAAAATCGATCCAAAAGTCGACCCCCGGGCCCGTACCTCGGAACTCGACAAATTTTACAAATTCTGATTACCCACTCCGGTACGAGTTCAACCATACTAAATTTATCCAATTCCGATAACATTTGGTCTTTCAAATCATGAGTTTACATTTTTGAAGTTTGCTTTCAAAACCCACAACTTCCTCAATCCAAAACACAATTTAAATGGTGGAAACAATAACTAATTCATGCAATATAATTAATTCTAGTGGAAGAACACTTACCCATTCAATTTGTGTGAAAAACCCTCAAAGAATCGCCCAAGACCGAGTTCTAGAAGTCAAAATATGTCAAAAATAGTGAAACCCCGATTTTTGGTAAACTTATATTCTGCCCAGGTGCTTTGTTTATCGCGATCGCGGAAAACGAGACGCGATCGCATAGAAGGAAATGGTTACTGGCTTAAAATGCTCTACGTGATCGCGTAATAACTTATGCGATCGTGTATAAGGAATAGGCTATGTTCTGCGATCGCGAATGCTGTTATGAGAACGCGAAGAGGAAAAAGGAAAGCTGCCTGGATTGTACTACGTGATCGCAAAGATGCTTACGCGAACGCGGGAGGGAAAAAGGTGGAGCTACGCGATCGCGAAGGCCTTTACACAATCGCGAAGAGAAAATATTGGGCGACCAGTGCAATCGCGATGAAGGACTTCAGACACCAGAAGACAACAGTTCAAAGTTGGAAGAAAATGACCCGTAGCCCATCTGAAACACACCCGAGGCCCCCGGGACCCTGTCTAATCACACAAACAAGTCATATAACCTAACACGGACTCGCTCGAGGTTTCAAACCACATAAAACAACACTAAAACGATGAATTAAACCAAAAATCAATGAAATTCCTCAAAACTTCTTTAAACATTAAATTTTGCATTTACGGTCCGAATCACGTCAAACTAAGTCCGTTTTTTACCAAATTTCACAAATAACACATATAAGTCATATCAAACCTGTACCGGGCTCCGGAACCATGATACGGGCCCGATATCACAGGTTTCACCTCAAATTTCATTTTCAGAAACCTTTATATTTTTTAGAAAATAATTTCTTTTAAAAATTCATTTCTCGGACTTGGGACCTCGGAATTCGATTCCGGTCATACGCCCAAGTCCCATATTTTCCTATGGACCTTCCGGGATCGTCAAATGACGGGTCCGGGTCCGTTTACCAAAAACGTTGACCGAAGTCAACTTTATTCAAATTTCTAAAACAAAATTATCACTTTTATCAGCCTTTCACATAAAGGCTTCCCGGCTGCACGCCCGGGCTGTGCATGCAAATCGAGGTGAGATAGAAGGAGGTTTTCACGACCTCAGAACATAAAATTAGCTAGAAATATACGGGATGACGTTTTGGGTCATCACAGTTGCATAGATATGTAGGACTCATCGAAATTAACTAAAAATATGTCTTTGAATGTGACCGTATGCGTTTTAATTAGGGAGGCGGAAGGTTGTGAGCATAAGTTTAAGGGGCTGTTGATTTCCCCAGATGGTGGCGTAATGTCTGGTGGTTTGGGTGGTATTACGGAAGTTTGTATAGGGGAGTTTGAGGGACTGACCATTGTTTGTAAAAGGGGATTGGGAAGTTGAGGAGTTTAAGAGAAGGAAGACTTTCTCTCACTTGTATCCATACTGGTTGTGTGGTCAATATTCAAAATTAGTATGCCGCAACCATTCCCCACCTTTCATTTTTGGCCTTAGATCTTTTACAGATATCTCATTCATATTAAGACTTTGATTGAGAAGTTTACCGTACCAGCTGCAAGTTGTACCACATTATCTCAATTCTTGAAATGGGATTTCCTCACTTAAATTGTGCAACGTATTTTCAATCGAACTAGTCTTAGTTGAATGTCGTCGTAGTTGGATGTATTTAATAAATGAATTTCGTCTCTTTCTCTTATATGTCAAATAACATATTTTTCCTTCGGCGCCTTCTTCTCTATCTCTTTTTCTCCGCCAAAAATACCATAGTTCTTCAATTTTGTATGCTTGAAATTTTTGTTTGGGAATGGAAGTTAGAAAGCAATGGTTGGTTAGTATAAACATCGTTAGAATGTTGATACTTTGTGCTTAAATTTTTAGTTCAAACATTAATTTAATGATTAGCTTCGAAAATCTCAAAACTCCATTCTTGGTCCTTAGAAAGTATCAAAGCTGATAGAGTGGGTCTTCTTAATTTTGTGTCTTTTTTACTAAATTGACTATTGGGGATTGTTTGTGTTGATATTTGATGATGTATTTCAAATTTGAGATCATTTGGTAGAATTTGATGAACAATTGAGCAAGCACAAAATTATACCAATTGGATAGAGTTTGTAAACAGTTATCAATATAGGTAGAGTAAATATAACATAAACTCTACCAATCTAATAGAGAAATTCCTGAAGAGCAATAAGCTAGGGGTGGCAATTTGATCTCAAACCCATTTGACCCGCCCAAGATTGGGCCGGTTAGTGACCGGCCTATTTATTGAGAACAACCCTTCTTAACCCAATCCATCTCAGGCCATATAAAGTCCGGTTGATATTTAGCCCAAATTGATCCATGAGTAACTTTTTTTTTGATATGTTATATATGACGATAAAAAAAAAAGTTAACAATTTATAAGAAAACAACACACACTAATTAAAAGTTTGATAAGAGTTGGACAGATGACTATGACCCATATTTTAGTCAATCTTGACTCAACTCATCTCAACCCAAGTAACTTTTGACCCGCTCATTTATTAACTCACTCTATTTTGACCCGCCAAAAAATCAGCCCAACCTGGCCCACCCATTTATTGACCTACCCAATTTTTGACTCGCCAAAATCAGTTCAACCTGTCCATTTAACAGTTCTACTGTGTGCAAAGGTCTAGGTATATTTTTTTAAATATACTTGTAACACCCGGTCCGTCGTTATGTAGAGCTTGCATTTTTTACTGTTGTCATTGACTTGTCATGGATTGATTATTCTATTATTGATGTGTTAGAGTCGATAGGCTTGAAATCGGAATGGTTAAATGAGAATTCAGTAACTTAGTCTGTAAAGATAGCCTTATAATGGGAAAAGTCAACTGAGAATTGAATTATTGGGAAACGACCTCGGAATGTGAATTTTATGGCTCAGAGAGCTTCGTTAGGTGATTTGGGACTTAGGAGTGTGTTTGGAATATTTTTGTGATGTCCAGTGTAGAATTAGGCTTGAATTGGTGAAAGTTAGTTTTTGGCGATTTCCGGGTGGCAGTGGAAAATAGGCTATCGGGGTCGGATATGTTTGTAAAATTTCAGGTCAATCGGAGTTGTTTTGGGTAGTTTCGGCATCGTTGGTGGGATTTAGAAAATTCAAAGTTCATAGGCTTGAATTCGACGTGTTTTGGGGGTTCTTATGTTGTGTTTGATGTTTCGGAGACTCGACTAAGTTTGAATGATCCTATATGATGTGTCGGTATGTTTGGTTGGGGTCTCGAGGGGCTCGGGATGGTTTCAGATGGTTAACGGGGAGTTTGGAATGGTTTTGTCACTGTTGATGTTTCTGTTGCTGGTGTTTCGCACCTACGGATGGGGAGCCGCAGGTGCGGTTCCGCAGGAGCGGACATGGCACCGCAGGTGCGGAAGTTGGCTGAGTGAGAAGAGTCCGCAGGTGCGAGGTAATTGCCGCACTTGTGAGGCCGCAGGTGCGGGAGGTCGATCGCAGGTACGGAAGTTAGAGTCCTTGGGATTTTCTGCAGGTGCGCACTTGGGATCCGCAGGTGCAAGTAAATGGTCGCGGGTGCGGACCCACTAGACAGAAAGTATAAAAGCGTGCCTTCGTGAATTTTAGCCATTTTTCTCAATATTTCATCCGGGTTTGAAGCTTTTGGAAGGGTTTTGAACAGGGGATTCAATAGTTCTTAATTGAGGTAAGGTTTCTAGACTCTAAACTCACTTATATGTGATTAAAGGTCAGATTTATGGTGGAAAATTAGGGAAAAATCAGTGTAAATTTGGGTAATTAGGGCTTGGGATTAAGAGTCTTTAAAATAGGGATTTGAGGGGTCATTTGGACTTTGAATTTAGTGTTCTTTATATGTACGGACACGTGAGATGATGAAGAACAGTTTGGTATAAAAAATTTTGAGTTTTGGAACGTAGGCCCGAGGGTCGGGTTTGACCAATTTCGAGATTTTTGAGTATTTTTGATACATTTCAATTGGGATTAGTTCCTTAGAATATTATAATAATATACATCTGATTGTTGGTAGATTTGGCGCACTCGGAGGCCGAATTTAGAGGCAAGGGCACTGCGGAATAGTATATTAGCCTGTTTTGAGGTAAGTAACGCTTCCAAACTTGGAACTGAGGGTTCGAAACTCCAAACTATTTGATATTGATGTTAATTAAGGTGACGCACTTGCCAAGTGACGGGCATGCGGGCGTACACCGAATATTTGTAGCCTGGCTCATCCCATGGCACTGTCTAATGGTTACCTCAAGTTGATATTTGTACTGTGAAGGTGGCATTTACATTGAACGCAATAGAAATCATGCTAAGTATAAATGTTAAGGCTTCACGCCGATATGTTCAGACCGGAACGGTCGATTATTGCCGTCTCTATTTATGATTATTGTTTTCATGTACTCAGTCCTGTTATAGTATATGTTTCATGCTTCAGTCTGGTAAGTTGCTAGTTTATTCTATATTATCATTGGTTTGGGCTGATTTTCATATGTTAGAGCATTGTGAGTGAGACTGGAAGGTACTGACTGAGTGAGGCTTAGAGCCTGGTTTGAGACAGTTATGAGGTCGGACTGCACACCGCAGCGACCCTGGAATCATGCCTTTGTTGGCTTGATATAGCGCTTGGGCTGAAAGGAGCCCCTCCGGAGTCTTTACACCCCCAGTGAGCGCACAGATATTGAGGGGTGGATTTTTCCTGGACATGGATCTTGTCCGAGTATTATATTCCGGAGATGGATTTTCTCCGTGGTTCTTATGTTCCGGAGATGGATCTTCTCCGTGGAGGGCTGGATTGGCCTTTTTCCTCAGTACTAGGTGATTGTGTCACTTGTGTTATGTAAATCCGGGATGGACTTTCCCTGGGGCCGGAAGGCCGTATTCTAGTACTGAGTGGACCACCTTATGAGAGTTTGATTACTGAGTATACATTATTCTTGATTCCATATGAATTCACGCTAGTATACAGAGTTACAGACATATGTTGATGCATCGTGTTTATTTCCTGATATATTACTGTCATGTCCAAGTTATATACTGTTGTTCGAATTATCGGAGGTTTAGTCCGTCACTACCTCTCAGCCCGTAGTTTGGTTTTGTTACTACTGAGTTGTGTGTACTCACGTTACCCCCTGCACCTTGTATGCAGATTCAGGTAAAGCGGGATTCAGCTCTGATCAGTGAGTAGCTGCAGTTTCATCAGAGTTGACGAGGTAGCATCTGGCAACCGTGATCTCGTCTTCTCTTCCTTTTCTACCGTTGTATTTATTTTCAGACTATGTTGTTCATTTCTTTTTGGTTGTATTACGTACTAGCAGCTCATGACTGTGTGACACTGGATCCGGGGTTTGTAGGATTTGGGTTTTGAATTTCATAAATTGGTTTCCAAATTTTGATTTATTATTATTTTTATCCACAGACTTATTAAGAAGGATATTTTATTGAAAACTGTATTTAGTTAGATAAAATATGTGGCTTGCCTGGTTCCACGACAGGCGCCATCACAACTCCGGTAATGAATTGTGGCAATACTAATCTTAGGGTACGTGCTTTGCGCGTGTGATTATGCGTCTACTAACAATGTGTTTAGAATATTCATGTAATCATAAATAATATCTATCGATATGTTAATAGAAACTATTAAGAATGGCGATTCTACCAAATAACGTTATAGTTTACTATCTTTTTACAAAAGTATTATACAAATATTTAAAATAAATTATACAGGATATATTTGCAGTGCACCACAAAGAGATTACATAAAGCAAAAACTAACAACTTGTTTGGATGGTTCTTATTTATTGTTTTATAATGTATTGTATAATATTATTTGTACTGTATCATTTTGATGTATATAATATTTGGATAGATTATCTTATTTGACGTCGTTTCGAAATATCATGCACTAATAATATGAATAATAAACTTGTAATATTATAAAGAAAAAGTAAGGTACGAGGTAATATTATTAAATAAAAATATAGGGAAAAGAATAAATAGGATTATTTAATTATAGAAAAGGTAAGATGAGAGGAAAAAAATAAGGAAACGACGCGATCACACCAAATCGGTTATTCCATAAAGTGGCACTTTTCGTCATTATGTAACGACGAATTTAAACGATACGATACAATAAAATTTAAGTAACAATCAAAATAAATAACATATTTAAAGTAACAATACGATACAACAACAACAAGCAACAACCATCCAAAATAAACTGTAAAACTTGAACTTTCCAGAAAGATAAAAATCAAACAAAAGAATAAACAGAAAAAAATGTATCTATATGGGATTTTTTCCGTACATTTAGGCACATAATCCAGATTAAAGCAATATATATCGTAGGTTAAACTTTTTATAAATCACAGAAAAAATTGAGAAGCATACCTCGATGAGTCCTTGTCGTATGCGTCTTGAAGATAAATTCTTTTATAAATTAACAACGATGGTGATTTTTATGAAAAGAGAAGGATGGACTTATACTTTATGAC
This sequence comes from Nicotiana knightiana, assembly GCA_005239525.1. Classification (NCBI taxonomy): domain Eukaryota; kingdom Viridiplantae; phylum Streptophyta; class Magnoliopsida; order Solanales; family Solanaceae; genus Nicotiana; species Nicotiana knightiana. The sequence goes on along the minus strand of ML378969.1, from coordinate 7,322 downwards.
TTCGTAAAAGACAACTATTCAAATAAGGGAAAAATTTGTATTTACAAAAGTAAATATTAAATTTCTAAATATTAGGGGTTTTTACCTAGTTGAAATAAGAAAATATGTAATAGTCAAAGATTCTAGTAATTAACTTTGAACGTCTTAAGTATTAACAAAATTATTAAATGACACTTTTGTCCAGTGTTAAATTAAATTTAAAGGATAAAAAAGGCGAACGACATTTCGTTTTGGATTTTCATGCTTTAATATATTGTATACTATAGATATAGATATAGCAATTGATATAGTACGTGCGTTGCTCGTGTACCATTATCTAAATGAGTAAAAAAAATATATTAATATTTTATTTAAAATTATGTTTAAGTTGTAAGATAAATGTGTGAGTACTGAAAATAAAGAATATTAATTTTATATAGCTAACTTAGCAAGGGAAAAACTACCACAGAGAAATCCTCAATCATGGTTAACATATTGAAAAATAAAGAAACATCAGTAAATATACAAAAACTGCACTATATTAATTTACCATGATTAAACAATAAATTAAAGTGAGAATACGTATTGATTAGTTATGATTTAATAATAATCTATACTATATTAAATTACTATAATTAAGTCCTAAATAATAGAAAAATAACTTAAATTACTATTTAGCTATTGTGAAATCTATTTTTATAGGATAAAGAAAAGCGAATGGCATTTTGCTAAGATATTCGTGCTTTTAATATAAATATAGATAGATAAGTGTTAAGTATCAATTAATAGTTATTCTATCATGTCAATTGGTTTTATATATGCAAGGCAACTTGCGTAAGTTCAACTATTAAAGTTAGTATTCAATTTTACATCTTTATTGTCTTATTGCAATTGAAGTGGTAAAATCTAAAAAGAGATTAAACACAACTCAAAAAGTAATTAATGTCATGATTAAAAAGTCAATCCGAGCATGAATAAAAATAAATAGTTATATTCAAAGAAAGAGACATGAAAACCAAAACGTGGAATAATAGTTCTTTTATGGAAGTGTTTACCTATACAATAGAAGTATAACTGGGTTGGGCTGAATGAACATGATCAAAGCCCAATTTTGCATTGGGCTAAAAAGAAGGATTAGGCATTCAAGCTATCATTATGATCATTGTTGTAACTAATGTCCTTTTAGAGTAGGTAGAAATGACACCAGAAAGCAACTCTAGAGGGTTGCTATTTAGGAATTAATCAATGTATTTTAAGTTTCAGTTTTTCAGTTCAATTTTTTGGGACGCAATTATCCTAAATATCCTGAAATTAAGACTTTTAGTTTAAATTTTTCGAACAAAATAAATATTGATTTATACCTAAATAGCAGCCCTAAGAATGTCTATTGTGTACTTCCTGCGAAGCTAAGCCTACCGAAATGTGGGTTTACGTAGAAGGCGGGCTCAAAGCCCATATATATTAGAATTACACGATCAAATGTATACAACGATAGAGAGATTAGATGTTGGGAAACTACTCCATATCCCTTTATAAGTGGCTTATTACAAAAATTGGCCAATTCATAAGATATTACTAATATTATCCAAATATTACTAATATTAGCCAATTAGTTATTTCTAGCAATAAAAGATCAAATTTTTGTTTTCTTTTGAGTGAGTGTTATTAGAATAGATTGGGTACATCTTAAGGAGCCTGAATCTCAGTTTTGGGATGAATTGGTGGAGTTTTGAGGTGGTTTGAATTGAAAATTCGAAGTCGAAGATGAACAATGTGTGTATCACACTGTGCATCATTTATGTATCATATTAGTATCAAATGTGTATCATATGTATACCTGTGTGTGAGATACATGCGTAATACATGTTTGATACATGTGTCGCAGAAGAATTTTTTAAACTCGATTTTAACTACGAATTTTGATATCAAATCAACCCAAATCACCTCTAATCTTCCTCAAATTTGTATATTGACTCGTCTGTATGTTTTCAATGAATTTCAACCATACCATTAAAAAATTGTCACGAACCCGAAATACCCAGTCGTGATGGCGCCTATTGTGAAATCGGGCAAGCCACACATTTCATTTGCTAACAGTTATATTCAGAAAATCCACTACATTTGCAGCAATAGTCTCATATTTATAAAGCATTTAAGAGTTTAATCATCATTGAAAACATAAGCAAGAGAAAGACCCGAACCCAGATCTAGTGTCACCGAGTCATGAGCTACTACATCGAATATCAAAATACAATGTCGACATAAAGTTGTCTGAAATAACTAAATAAGACAGGTAGATAGAGAAGGAGATAATCGAGGCTGCGATCGCCAACTGCTACCTCTATGCCTCCCAAGGAACTCTGACTGTAGCTCAGCAACCACTACCGGGTCCCACTATACCTGGATCTGCACTCAAGGTGCAGGGGGTAACGTGAGTACACCAACTCAGAAGTAACGAACCCAAACTACAGGCTGAGAGGTAGTGACGGACTAAACCTCAATAATTGTAATGAAAACAGTACACGAAATTTAGACATGCTCACAGTTTCGACAGATAATGAAAACAGAATATGACTGATATGATAAGCAACCCAAGTATAGCTCAGTACTCTACATGCCAATGTATCAACAGAGTGGAAATGCACATAGTGCTCATAGCTCTCACACAGGAGTCCACTCAGTACTGTATATGGCTCTCAGGCCCAGGGAAAATCCATCCCGGAATATGCATAAACACCAGTGACCGTNATGTGCATAATGGAGTCTATTTTATGTGTAGGTGAATTGGAGATGGAAGCCGAGCTAAATGGGAGCATAAACGTCAAAAATACGCTCAAGAGTCGAAAAGGAGTGACCCGAGCTATAGCCGGGCGTTTTGCCCCTAAAGCCTGGCCTACCTAGGCTATAGTGGGGCGTTTGGGGCTTAACGCCGGGGGTCCCTGGTCCGGTCAATTCCGAGCTTTGAAGGTTTTAAGTGTTTCCCGGTTTGAATAGAAGTCTCCTACACGTTTAGGATTTATCCCAAACATATAAATAGACCCAAAAACACAACTTCAAGGGGGATTTTTTTAGGAGATTCACGTGGGATATTCACGAAGATATTCACGAGGGGGATTGACGTGGAGAAACACACACCACGGTTGAAGGAAGCTTCTACCTAGTTTCTTCTTTTCTCTTCCTTTAATTTCATAGTTCATTAGTTCTAGAGTTTTGGGTGCTACATCAACATTGTAGTTTGAAGCTTGAATTGTTCTTATTATTTTATCATATTGGTTTATTTATTCNTACATGAACATTGTAGTTTGAAGCTTGAATTGTTCTTATTATTTTATCATATTGGTTTATTTATTCAATATTACGCGTAATTATTTGATTGCTTGATCACCAATTGAATACTATCTACGAATATAGGATTGAACTCGGGAGAGGGAATTCTGGACTGCATATAAGATTGGGTAGAGCAAGATCTTAACCCTTCAGGGGAGCGGATTTGCGGTTAGGATAGGAATATACCTAATCGCCTTGCTTGGTTATTATACGGGAATTATTAATGCGTTCTTGTTAATCCTAATTTCATAGGAATATAGGCGTTAGGTTAGCTTGAATAGGCGAGTTGTACTTCGGGAGAAGGCTACGAGCAATATTAACCTCGTCAATCAATAAACCAGATAAATTAATTAGACGATTTAAGTGGAAAACTCAACAGGATTGTTTGCTAACCCATAGCTCTAGAATATCGGCTCTTATTGAATTCGTGTCTAATTTCGCCAATTATTTCGTTAATTTCATAGTTTACTATTCTAGATTAATTTTAGTTAAATATTCATACTTTAGTGTTCGCTTGAATAGATTAATTGTTTGAGTTTAATTTATTTGATAGTTAATGACAAGTCTCTGTGGGTACGATATCTGGACTTACAATCATATATTACTTGTCGACCACGTATACTTGCATGTGCGTTTGGGACCAACAAGTTTTTGGCGTCGTTGCCGGGGACTTAGAAATTAACTATTCTACTAGATTGAATTTTTACTTTTGTCTGTTTACGTTTTTAATTTTTTTTATTTTTTATTTGTATCTTAATTTAATATTTTATTATCTTTCTTGACATGGCATCTTGGAATGATTATTGGTCGAATAGTGGTTATTCTTATTATGACGATCCTTGTCCATATTGTGGAGGACCACACATGTGGCAATATTGTCCATCTCAATCTAATGTGTGGAATTTTTGTAATGTGTGTGGTTGTCAAGGTGGCCATTGGGATGGTTGTCCTAATTCTTATTATCCTTCTCAGAGCTTTTATTGTAATGTTTCTAATAATGTTAATGAGTTTGATAGGAGCAGTGGAGGATATGGAAATCATGACTCGTATTATGGACTTGATGAGACAAGAAGCGGAGAAACAGAACATGATAGCCGAGCAACAAGTTCTTGACGCCTTAGCTACCAAAAGACTCCAGGCTAGAATGGATGAATTAATGGCGAATTTCCAAGAAGAACCTCAACTCGACGAAGAGAGCGAGTTCCCACCAGAAGATAATTTTGAAGAAGCAGATATAATGAGCCAATCTTGGCTAGAGGAACAAGCTCAACTAATAAAATCTCATGAGTTTCTTCGTGATGGTCTTTCAAATATGACAGAGCAACTGATAGAAGGAAGAACTGAGCTCAGGCAAGAGATAGACCAATTTGGCTTAGATATCCATGACATGAAGGCTCAATTGAATAAAAAGGTTGAGGTGTCTGATGCCCTACCATCAATATTTTTGGATACTGGCCAGCTTGTGGAGCGGAAAGAGGAAATCCAAATATTCGACCAAATTATTAATGATGTCAAGGTTGATGAAGAGTATAAAATAGAGGATGTAAAATATAATGCAGTTTTTTGAATTGGAGCATATTGGACCTCATTCTAAACACTTTTCAACATTGTTTTTGGTTGGTGACATGGGAATTGATCCAGTCGAGCATATAGAGGAGTCAATGGATGAGGAACAAAGTGTTTATATTCTGAAATTTGTGATGCCAAGAAGACAAAATGACATCCCTCACCTAAGGGCCAAGAAGTGCAAGATGCGATACCTACGGTTTGGTTCCTTCATTTTTATACCACCACCCCATGAACGTGACAGAAAAATTGATGCAAAATTGGGGACGCAATTCATATCCTCAAAGTGGAAGGAAAAGTGGTGAAGTAGCAGAGTCGTGCCACGACTATAAATAAGGCGCTTGTTGGGAGGCAATCCAGCCTGTATATCTTTTCATTATTTTTTTTTGTGTCAATTTTGTGTTGTTTTTATTTTGCAGATTAGGGAAGTCTGAGTACCCAAAAGTTAAAGTTGAGGGGTATGTTTGGGCTTAAGTGTGGGGTTAGCCCGACTCTAAAGATTGAGAATCATGTCCGAGCTAGACCCGAGGGGGTCTCAGGGAGTATTTCTCACCCTTGTTTTAATGTTTTTCTTTGTGATCATGCATCGAGGACTATGCATAACATAAGTGTGGGGTGGGGAAACTACTTTCTGAGGTGTAATTGAATAAAATTATTGTTTCTTAGAAAAATCTCGGATTTTTCCCAACAATGGATCTGTTGGACAATTTTCTTGAGGGATAAAGTTCGATTTAAAAATGCCAAAAAGATTTTTTTTTAATTTTTTGTAGGATAGATAGGTAGTATCCCTTGATTTTTCTTTGGGCAACGGTTCTTTTCCAAGGGTGTAACTTGAACCGGGCACTTTAATTTTTTTTTAAAGTATTTAGGAAGAAGCTGAGTAACTTAGAAATACCCCATGACATGTTTGATGTCGGCATATTAGGTTATGAAATACATTCTGCTTTCTCTTATATTTGGTTTGACATGTGATGCCTGAGTAAAAATAAATAGCCTATTTTGTGACGCCTTAGCTCAGTTGTTTGACTTGTATGCTACATAATGTAATATTTCTTAATTCTCTCAATTTTGTGTGCTTGCTTGACTTGAGATTTGAATAAAACCATTGCGATTGAGTCATGTGCAATGTGTGTGTGAGGTTTAGTGATTTTCTATGCGATCCTATGTAGTCTAGAACTTGCCCCGTGTGTTAATCGAAGCGAAATTGTAGGTTATGCTAATCTAGGAGATGACATATGCATTTTATTGCTTGATCATGGATGTGCTTGTCACATAAGAATTACATTTTCCATTGCTAGCCCCTTTGAGCCTTTAGACCTTTTCTTTGGTACCCACATTACAAGCCGTACCCCTATTTTGTTCTTAAATTGAAAATATTTGCACCTTTTCCTCCTAAGGAACTTAGTCGCTAAAAGAAGTAAGGTGAGATATTGGGGATTAACTTTTGAGTGGAGCCATGGAAAGACTTGTTAGTGCACTAAAAATTGTATTCAAGAGTCACTAGCCATTGAATCTTCATGTATGGAGTATGTGTAGGAAAGAAATAAAATGATGGTAAAAGTATGTACAAAAAGATACACACCTCTAATTTTTATTAATTTGTGCTAGTGAAAATATAGAAGTGCTTAATTTAAAAAGGTCTATGTTGAATATGTATTGTGGCAAGGGAATTGGTTGAGAAGAATATGTGTTAATTTGTGAAGGTAGTGGATTAAAGTGCTTAGGAGGGTTAGTCATTATTCTCAAATATGTCCTACCCGTCCCTTAGCCTACATTACAACCTTAAAAGTCCTAATTGATCCTAGATTTTGCTAACTTGAATTAGTAGAGATCTACACTACGGGCAAGCTTATGGTACGACCATGGGATGCATATGAATTCTTTGTGAGAGTGAGTGAATTTGTTCAATTATGTGATGTCCTTAAATTATGTTCAAAAGCATATTTGAATGTGTGGAGTAGTTATATTCACTCTTTTGTTGTTGGTGAGGCCACATGATCTCATGAACGATTGGTAATGTTGTAACTTTCTTGTTGGATAGGTGCGTGAATTGAGAGGGCTTAGTAGTTGCAAGTTAACTCTTGAGGTTGGGTGGTTGCAATTAGGTTATTGGTATTATTGACTAAATTGTTATACTTGGGCATGTTTAAAGAAGGGAAAGAATGTGAAATTTTGTATGTTCATACTTGATTGCCGGTATCAATCATAGTTAAGGGGTAATGTGTGTGATTGAAAAGTGAAATACTCCTTGTTAATGAAATGCGTACGTGTTGAAGGATATTGCTCGAGGACGAGCAAGAGTCTAAGTGTGGGGGTGTTGATGCGTGGCTAGAATCCATAGTTTTAAGCATCATGTACTGTACATTTTATGTGCTTTTGTGATAAAAAAAAATACACGTTATATGTGCATAATAGAGTCTATTTCATGTGTAGGTGAATTGGAGATGGAA
>ML378965.1:256409-274001 GCA_005239525.1 Nicotiana knightiana | reverse complement strand
GCATTATATACCTTGCATTTTATGTGCTTTAATGATAAAAATACACGTCGTATGTGCCTAACGAGGTTTATTTAATGTGTAGGTGAATCGGAAATGGAAGCCGAGCTAAATGAGAGCATAAACGTCGAAAAATACGCTCAAGAGTAAAAAAGGAGCGACACGGGACACGCCTGGCGTTTGGCTCTTAAGGCCAGGAGGTGCCTGGAGTTAGCCAGGCGTTACCCTTCAAACGCCAGGAGGTGCCAAGCGTTAGCCAGGCGTTACCCTTCAAATGCTAGGAGGTGCCAGGCGTTACCCTTCAAACGCCAGCCATGGCCAGGCGTTAGCCAGGCCTTATCCTGCTAACGCCTGGGTACCTGCTTCAGTGAACTTCGAGTTTTAAAGGTTTTTAAGTGTTTCCAAGTGATAATAGAAGTCTCTTACACGGTTAGGGTTTATCCCAACCATATAAATAGACCCAAGAACATATCTTTGGGGGGGAGGCATTTTTGGAGAGCAAATACACACACAAGATCATTGAAGGAGCAAGGATTATCAGTTTTCTTCATTTTATTCGAGTATTTTCAATTCATGCAACACTTATGCAATTGTTTGACTATAGCATGAGTGGCTAAACACCCATTGTTCTGGGGTTGTGGTTTAGCCATGGATATTGTTATTCGACATTAATTTAACCTTGAATATAGTTTACTCAATATATGGTTGTTTCTTCAATTCTGTGTTTAATTGCTTAATTGTCTGGCCATCAATTAGGTTCTATATACTATCTATGTTATGCTTGGGAAAGCCGTATATAGATTAGAGAAGAATTGAAGAGAGCGCGATCTTAACCCTTCAGGGGAGCGGATTTGTGGTTAGGATAGGAATATACCTAGTCACCGTGTTTAATTAAATATCGTAATCTTAGTGCGTTCTAATAGATTAATTTCATAGGAATATAGGCGTTAATCTATTGAGAATAGGCGAGTAGTGCTTCGGGAGAAGGCTATGAGAGCGTTTATCGATTAATTAGCAACCATGAGTGAATTATATGAAAGGGAGAGTTAATTAGAATGCAATACGAGTGGTGAATAGATCACAACCCTGGAATATTTGTCTCTACTGAATACATAACAATAATTCTTGTCACTTGATAATTAGTTATTTCATAGAATCTTAGTATAAAATAGTTGCATCCTTGATTTTATTTTGGCTTGATTAGATAACGATTAGAGTGATTTAGCAAGTAGTTTACACAAGTCCTTGTGGGTACGATATCTGGACTTAAATTCCTATATTACTTGTCGACCACGTACACTTGCGTGTGCATTGGGAAATCAACCAACAAGCACCATGCCCTGCGGGTGCCAAAGTAGGCGTCGCGGACGTAGTAGCTGTAGAATTGGCCGGCTATGCCATACCTCTACCAACATTCTAATAGGATGAACGACAATCCTTCTGAATATGACATCTAAGACCACCCCCATAGCATATGGGTAGGTTCATGTAGCAAACCCCTTAAATCATCTTTCCATACATAGGGCATGAGGGCCTCCGCTATTGCTGAAATCTCCTGCCAGACTGACTCTGCTGGTAGGATCCCCTGTTGCCATAACTGGGCCTGAAATGAATCCAGTGCTATTGACTAGGCCCTGATGGCGGCACTAGCTGAAGACTGAGAAAATTTATATGATGGCCTAGACGACCCTCCCCTGGATACTGACCTTCCACCACTACCACCACTGAAGAACAACCAAAGTTACCCGTTGACCGGGCCTTCTTTTTGCACTCTGGCTCCATTATGTTCTTTAATGTTTGGGCTTTTGTTGATTGACAAAATGCTACCATCTTCCCATAATTCATATCAGAGTTCACGGCGGCTATATCCGCCTTGTTGATAACTAAAGGGCTAAGGCCCTGCACAAATCTACGAACCCTAACCTCCATTATAGGCATCATGTAAGAAGCCTCCTTGGAACGATACAAAAACCTTGTATTGTAGTCCCATACACTCGTACTGCCTTACTTCAAGTTCTCAAACTCGACGGCATGGGCTTCCCTAGTCTCTACAGATAAGAAATGATCAATGAAAGCGTCCACAAACTTACTATACTTCGCCGGAGGAATCCCCTCCTAACGAGACTCCTCTCACAACTCAAACCATAGGTATAACACCTTTTTAAGGCAGTAGGACGCTAAATCCATTTCTTTTATCTTAGTGGCATGCATCACACATAGGGTCTTGTGCATATCATCAATAAATGATTGGGAGTCCTCCTCGGGCTTAGTACCCCTGAATACCGGAGGATCCAACTGAAGAAATCTATTCACCCTGTAACCAGCCAAATCCCCTTGCTGGCTAGAGAAAGCAGGCGCATCATTCAATTGCTAGGCTTGGGAAGCCACTATATGAGTCAACATCAATATGGATCCTTTAAGGTCCACATTGGAAATAGTGGGACTACAAGATGAGCTGGAGGTGAGACTGGAATATCAGTTTAATGAGGAACCACTATATTATTAGCAGGAATAATAATTGATGCATTCTCAGCGGGAGTAATACCTACCTTAGCTTACAAGCACCCTTAATGGCATAAAAACACCATAGAGACTCTTTTCTTCACTTAGGTTGACTTTTGGGGTTAGGTCTAGGTAAAAACACAATGGATTCGAATTTGAACCTTGAAGAACTATTATAGAGGTGTTGAAGGAGTTTAGAGACTGTCCTTGGTCGAAAATGACCAAAAATGAGCCGTCCAACCCCTTTAAAATGTTCAAGGGTCGTCCACCGCCAAAATGGGTCCCATTTTCTCTCTACTACGATATTGTATCAATGAAAAGTTTAATTATTTAGAAACTAGACTCATGGATCTTCAATTTGGTTGGTGCATCATCCCGTAAGTATATTGGGAGAAAAGGGCTGCTATATTTGACCTAATTTTCAGAACATTTAGGAACGTAACTTAGGATAACCTTCGCCAACTTTTGTTCGACAGCTCGCTTGACTTATAAACACAACACACGACTATCATATAAATAAAATAACTCCCATAACCTCTTATCATTCTAATGACCATAGTATCACCCCATACGTACATGTTATAACATTCTCAACTTGTCGACTTTCGAAGAAACTTATTTTCTTAAATTCGTTTAGCTTCTAAGCCTTCCAACCCTCTGGTACTTGTTATCCATGATCTTAAATATTTTTAACCTCTAAGGTAACATAATTAACTTACTTTATATACTTTCAAAGACACTCTCATTTATGAGTTTATGTGAATTGACTTTCGACGTACTCTCACGTACGAAAACATGGGGTGTAACATTATTCCCACCTTTGGAACATCCGTCCTCGAATACTTTAATATCGTCCGTGCTATCTAGGCAATTGTTCTGTGAATAAATCCAATGGCCAGGGCATTTCCCCTTTTAGGCCTCTTTCTTACACCACGATGTGTGGTCGGAATTTTTTTGATCTCATAACTGTTGCTACCTTCTGTCATGCAGCCTGTACGATTTTTTCCTTGTTTGTGTTCCTATACGACTCTTCTCTCCTTTTTCCACCGGATTTTAGCCAATCTTTAGGCCTCACCTTGTGACCATATACAGAACTATGACAAGTTGTCCCTCTGGCACTTATAGGTATACTGCAGTTCTTCGCCTTGAACTTTGTCGAACTTACTATTATTTCTATATTTTCTATCATAGCCTTGGTTATATATCCTTATAGATTTACTACATCAGGGTAGTTCATACTATACCATAACACTTACTTCATTTTATTATTACCGATATTTGCTATCCAACTCTAGATTATTCTCTCGCTACTTATCCTATATGTATAAATCTACGTCCTTTAATGCTTCCTCATTACTATTCATCTTAAGAATGACGGCCTAATATGATCTCATACTTTGTAACTTTTATTCATCCATTGTTGATTTACCTCAATGTTGATCTATATTCCACCACTGATAACTTGAAACCTCTAACATAATACATCGTCACTGGGGCTCACTTCGCATAGGCGAATATTTGAGGTGATTTTCCTGATCCACCTAGCGATGATACTATAATTCAATAACTGTATTTCACAGCATACCATAGTGATTCATCTTATGAGGAGTATTCTAATCCTGGGGAATTGATGAAATCCATTTTCTTTAAATCATTACTCAATCAAAGTCATAAATGTCATCTTCGTATCTGTCACGACCCAAAATCCAACTAGTCGTGATGGCACCTAACCCAACACACTAGATAAGCCAATTAAAAACTATCAAATTCCAATGAAATTTAATAAGACAATTAAGTAAAAGAAAATATCTGAATCTTATACATTTCCCAAGGAACGGTAGTACAAATCATGAGCTTCAATGATTAAAATTTAAAAAGCTGGTATGAAATAAATTCATCATCTGTTTGAAAAATACATAAACAGATTTTTATATCTAAGGCTACCATGAACAAGAGGCAGCTAAAATCGGGGTACGTCTTCAATTCCAGTTCCCATCGATCACAGCAACATCAACATCCAATGTCTCCACGTAAGGTGCAGAAGTGTAATATGAGTACAACCGACCCCATACACTCAAAAAGTAACAAACCTAACCTTAGGTTGAAAGTAGTGACGACCTGGAACACAGGTCCGGTCCAACACCAATAACCAACAACAATTCATAACAATGTAAAGAAAGTAATAAAATCAGTAACTCGGGATTTAAAATGCTCAGCTTTTTCATAATTCTCGAAAATAGTTCCGCTTTACAAGTATATTAGTGAAAATCCAAATCCTTTACTGAAATCGTCGAAAAATGTGAGACAGTTTGAAAACTGTTACTTTTCCAAGAAATCCTTTCCACAATAAATAATATGTTGCATTTTCTTTCCATATAGCAAGTGTGAAATACCTCTCTATGCCCACATATCAATGTGTGATATGTCATGAATGGCGTGATACCGTACAACATGACGAAAATGCATCTCTAAGCCTGTATGCCATGTGTTCCTACCAATGCCATGTATCTCAGAGATGAATCATGTACTCACACACTCAGAGTACTCAATTTCACTGTCTCACACTTTCTGCTCATCATGCTCAATCACTGAGTAACGTATATGGGCGATCCGGCCCAAGAAAGATCCATCCCGGAATATATACATCAACTGACCAACAATCACTAAGTACTGGGGCAAAATCCAACACGTGGGGAAGATCCATCCCCAGGTATATAAATGTTTCAGACAAGATTCATGTCCAGGAAAGATCCATCCCCCAATATAATCAACCGCGCTCACTAGGGGTGTGTGCAGAATCTGGTGGGGCTTCTTCAGCCCAAGCGCTATCATAAATATGTATAACCGCTGCGGCGTGCAGCCCGATTCCATAAATGCCACTCATAATCAGGCCCTCGGCCTAACTCAGTCATCTACCTCTCCAGTCTCTCGGGATCACAATGCCATGAAACTAGCCCAAAATAATGATATGATGTGTCAATAAATGGTAACAGAGAATGAGATATGATATGCATATGAATGCGTATGACTGAGTCTATAAAGCGATGAAAGCAGATAACTCAACAGCAGAAATGACCTCAGTGGGTCCCAACATGATAAACATGTAGCCTAGACATGGTTTCTAACATGGATCACAACTCAATAGCTCAAGTACGTAGAAATATCATGGTTACAAGTAAGATCAGTTAAGTACACCATACCACAAAAATAGCGGAGTCGCAATTCACACAGTGTTCTCCCACACGCCCGTCACCTAGCATGTGTGTCACCTCAACACCAAACACGTAATACGTATATCAGGGTTTCATACCCTCATCACCAAGTTTAGAAGTGTTACCTACCTCGAACAAGCCAAATCCAATACACAACAAGCCCAAACGATGCTCCAAAAATGCCATCGTGTGCATACCAACCTCTGAACAGCTCAAAAATAGCCAAAAGAAACTCAAAAGCAACTCAAATAACGCCAAAGGAAACAAACCCAATCGATAAAGGTCGAATCTTTAATCAAAATTCTAAAATCGACTAAAAAGTCAAACTCGGGCCCGTACCTCGAAACCCGACAAAACTCACGAAATCCGACAACCCATTCAATTTCGAGTCCAACCATACTAATTTCACTCAAATCCGACTCCGAATCGATTTTCAAAACTCAAAAATTCACTTTATAAAATTTCAGACAAAACCCCCAAATTTCACTTTGAAATCATCAATCAAATGCCAAAAACGAAGATAGATTCATGAAATATAACAAAAATCGAGTATAGAACACTTATCCCAATTCATATGGTGAAAATCGCCTCAAAAAATTGTCCAAATCCGAGCTCCCAAACTCAAAATATAACAAAATGAACAAACCTTTGATATTAAGTATTTTTACCCACTTGTTCTGCCTCGTTTTGCATGCCAAACGGTCCTGAAACTTGCTTTTGATACCTCCAATGGATTTCTTATGAAAGTTCAGTCAAGTTAGGCTTTTGAATCACTCAATTTGACTTTATACTGAAGGAGATATGTTGGTTTCAACATTTTGAAATAGTGCAGATTTTTAAATGCGAAGTCAGTGGCAATTTCGTAATTAATCTGAGAAAACCTGGCAATCCAATTCTTAGTAAAATGATCATAAAATCCTTATACGATATCCAAATTCAACGATTCTTTTTCACTATGGCTCCATAATTAGGATATAATGCTTCAATCTACATAGAAATTAAAGCTCATTTGTTCAATGTGGTACCATTTATGCTTGAAGAAACGAACTCGAAATATAAGAAAAACGAACGCAACACAACCCAAACCTATTTGAAACTAACACGCGCCCCTCGGGACCCCGTACGAACATTCTAACAAATCCCATAACATAACACGGACTTACTCGACGCCTCAAATCAAAAATAACAATATCGAAACAATGTAACGCACCTCAAATCAAAATTTAATAAGGTTTCGAACTTTCGACTTCCAAATTTTGCACACAAGTACTAATACATCATACAGATCTAGTCGTGCCCCCAAACTACCGAGCAAAGAGTAAATGTTCAAAACGACCGGTCGGGTCATTACATTCTCTCTCACTTAAACAAATGTTCCTAAGACGTCAAACTGCCGTGTGACCTTACCATGCACATACCCGGGGGTGATCCCCCACGTCACCCTATTTCAACTAGGCCCGACAACACCACACAACTGAATATCATTTCTCCATCCTTATTCCGTAAACCACAGTATCCAATTTCCAACATTTGGAATTACTACAAGACCCGAACTTCTCATATACACACTATATAAGACTAAGCAAGCTATATCGAGCCATAACCATGACCCAAGACATGATCATAGGATATACCACACAACTCAAATACTCATAGCGATAACTTCCGACCGCAATAGATGGTCGATAACCAACTCGACACCATTAACGATCCTCGTATCAACAAATCTTGTTCTGAACCTTTGTACACTGCCAATGATGACTGAAACACATAGAAACTCGTAACCACTTATTAGACCAACAAGTCATGGAACTCTCCCTCCTTCGACTAGAACTATAGCCTATTTCTAATCCAACTTCCGATATTATCCTCCATACATGCTGTAATCAAACCCGATAGTATCCATTCTTGGTCCAATAACCTCATCTCATCCAACATAAGTACTCTAGTGACATGCCACATCAATACAATGTAAATCCACAACCCGTGCAATCCGTGCACCAATAGGCAACATTCCAAATGTACTCAATCATGGGAAATGACTCAAACAAGAGAACCATCCCGCAAGTTCGACAAGTACCACCACAATCGAAATGCTACGAACCCATCATACCTTGTAGAACCAAGACACGTGAATCTAACACAAATAATCATTTTCCGACATAACCCAGCTGCAATGCGTGACTCCATCCAAACACTGGTCCATATGAAATACCTCAAGCCACAATTCTCAAAATCAACAACCACACGCAATTTGATATCAAGTACACGAAGTGCATGACCATAACTATGGAAAAGTAAATAACACGATATACAACAATCCGGAAAGACCATAACTAAGGTGAAATCAACCATTCCACATCCTAATCAACATCTCGCTCGAATTTTGCTATAAGGCCCAAGCAAAACTGCACCATGTGTGCATTTAACCAAAGAATCACAACCCTTCATAGCGTGGAAAAGTAACACATAGAACATATCCGATACGGATAAAAAAAATTCTAACCGAATGGCACATCCCTCAACAATAGCAGTTCAGAGTCAATAAATTCGACATAGTGTAGAACACACATCCTCGTTAGACCTACCAATGAGCCCCCAAATCAAACCTGGTCATCCATAACTAGATAAATAATCCTCCTAAGGTCCACATCGACCTTACCATAACACATGCGATCATCTGGCTAGCTTTGGCCACATCTTCACAGTCCACAACCACGAAACAACCTGCTTCTGAGAACTCCTAGTCTCCATATCCGTAGAACACACGAATCACCATATCTGATCCCAACTCCACTGCCCAAATGTCTAACACATCTATCATGCACGATCATCCTACGGGGAATGCTTCTTAAATGCTTTCGTGCCACATAGCAATATCTGAAAATCGACAGTCGGTCAGCCAGGAGAGTGTCACAATACCAAGGAAGTATCAATAAATCAAAACACAGTGCGCCTTCTGAAATGTAAACTCTCCTCAAGAAATACCAAATAGTAATATCATTCACCTAGTCATCTGAAACCGTCCATGTTGCCTAAGAATTTATGTCCATCCCATCAAAACTGACTCGTGAACTTGCACATGCAAATCTCGATCCCACGCAACACACCACATCTATCATGCCATCATATGAAAAGTACGAGAATCTCATAATCCAATCCAAGTCACAAGGAAACTACATACTCAATTAGCTATGAACCTTATATTTGATCTCCTCCAGGAGAAAATCACAATACACAACATGCTCCTCACGCCAGTAGGAAATATCCACCTCGAACCGTGATAGAAACCATCGAGAACTCTTTGGAATCCATTTGCACATAACCTGACAAGCAGAACTGAATCTCTCTAACTTCACCAAGCCACACAGGTCGCCAAAACCCAAGAGCATTACGACAAAGCACCTGTAGAGATTCACCACATCGTAAGAACCAAAAGATCCAATCATATCCATTACTATGCTGATACAACCTATTACTAAGCTTCCCTATTTCTCCGAGGTCCTTCCAAATTATCATAAAGTTTACACTTCTCCTTGCCAAAACACCACGATCCTTACTCAAAACTCACTACAAGAGGTCCTAACATAAAACTATGCGCCATAAAGTCCATAAGCCGTTGTATTCTCTCTTAAGCACCCCAAAAGTACCACAACCAAGATACCTACACTCAAGAAACCTCCGTGAGTCTAAAGCTGTTTCCTTCACCTTCCTGATACCAAAGTGTAAAATCCATAATGACAAAGAAATACCGCGAGTCTTGACATCACCCAATGTAAATCTCAAGTTATATGTACAAATCTTGAAAACTCTCAATTGCTACATATAAATCTTTAACCCATTAGAACCTTCTCGATATCCTCCCACTCTATTCAAATCTCAATTGCACCGACCAAATAGGCCGAACAATCTGTGTCCCATCAGCACACCAACACCCAAGGAAGTAACCC
This sequence comes from Nicotiana knightiana, assembly GCA_005239525.1. NCBI lineage: Eukaryota > Viridiplantae > Streptophyta > Magnoliopsida > Solanales > Solanaceae > Nicotiana > Nicotiana knightiana. The sequence goes on along the minus strand of ML378965.1, from coordinate 264,340 downwards.
CGCCTTAATGCAACCAAATTAATTCCTACTCCTTGCAAACTACGTCCTTCACGAATAACCACTTAATCATTCCATGATTTTCCATATACTCATAGAGTGTAATACATCATGCATCCAGAAATTCCCTTGCTTAATTCATCCTCAAAACCAACATCTGCAAGTCATTACCTATCCACAAGTATGCCTCAGACTAAAATCGATATGACACATAACCATACAATCAAATAGTCGATAGTAGACCCCCCCCCACTTAGCTCAAAGACATGAAATAAAACATTTGATAACTTACAATAATGATACCCCATTACTGCAGTGAGATCAACTAAATCCTTCATAAGCTCGTGTAACAGAAACCATCTAATACTTCAAATTATCTGCAAATCTTGAATTAACCCTTGTAATAGTCAAGCCAACTTCCACAAGCGGTCCAAACTCAAATTGCAACACATATGATGTGTGGCTAGAATTCATGGTTTAACACGTTATATGCCTTACATTTTATGTTCGTTAATGATAAAAATACACTTTGTATGTGCATAATGGAGTCTATTTCATGTGTAGGTGAAATGGAGATGGAAGCCGAGCTAAATGGATGCAAAAAAATGCCGCAAATACACTCAAGAGGCGAAGAGGAGTGCACCGGGCTATAGCCGGGCATTTGAGCCTTAAGGCCAGGCCTGGCCTAGATTTATCCAGCCGTTTGAGCCTTAAGGACAGGCCTAGGCTAGCTTTATCCAGGCGTTAGAGCCATAACGCCAGGCCTGGCCTGGCTTTATCCAGGCGTTTGGGCCATAAAGCCAGGTCCCTAGTCTGGTCCAATCCGAGTTTTGAAGATTTGGTTTGAATAGAAGTCTCCTACACGTTTAGGGTTTGTCCCAAACATATAAATAGACCCAAAAACACAACTTGAAAGGAGGATGCCATTAGGGACAAGAGACGCCTGTGGAATACTACTCAGAGAAGCCAAACATCGATTTTTATAGCTTTTATTCATTACTTTGTAGTATAATTATGCAAGTTATTTTAGAGTTTATTATTATGAGCATGAGTAGCTAATTTCTTTAATATAGGATTTTGGTGGAACCCGTTGGGGATGAACTTATTATGATATTAATATAGCTTTGATTGGTTGATTAAACTCTATTTGTTCAACTACGTCTTGTTGTAGTTGATTGAAGGGCCCTCAATTAGCTGTTCCTATTTATTATGTATCTACTTGAGAGAGAGTGCATATTTAGGTAGTTGTTTGAAAAACATCACTCCCGGAGTATAGACGAAAGTCATAACCGAGGGTATAGAGGTTGGATTAGAGATAAAGATGCCTCAGATGCAACCTAAAGTGAACTGTAATGCAATTTAGCTAGCGTAACTTGAGAGAGTGCGTCTAGTAAATTATCATAATGACTTGAGAGAGATTTATGGTAGATAGAGTGTTCATGATTGATAGAGACAACTAATCAAACTATAAGAAGTATCTGAGAAGGAAGTTCACCGACAGGGGAAACCATAACCTTAGACCTTTATTACTATTGCTTACACCTTATTGTAGTTAATCTCTAGTTTTAATACTTTCATTCAGTTGTAGTAGTTTAAATAACACCAAGTGAAATTTTAGTATTCTAACAGCTTGCTTGATACGTTAACTCCCTGCGGAATCGACTTTGGGCATAATACTCTGGATTATATTTACAACGCCCGCTTAGTCTTTTATTAGACATAGTTGAGCGTGATCAAATTTTGGCGCCGTTGCCGGGGAGTTAACGGTATTATCAAGTCTAGCTATAGGTGTACATATTACTAGGTTTGAAGTTTGAATTTTTTTTAGTATGTGATTTTTATTTTCTTTATTTTAGTTGTATTTGTTAATTTGAAAAACATGGCATCGTGGAATTATGGGAGTTTGGATGTTGGTAATTCTACTTTTGATCCTCGTTATGCATTTTATGAAGGAAACCACCCAGAGCAAAATTATCAAAATATTCCCGAGAGCGATTTATGTGCACCAACTCAATCTTATGTGTGGAATCTGTGTGATATGTGTGGTGGTCAATTTCATGGTTGTGCTTATCTTTCTTATCTTCCCCCAACCCCTTAGTTTGATGGTTCTTCTTTTTCTTGTGAAGTTAATAGAAACAAAGAACCCAGTGATGATGACCTGAAAAGGATCGAGGATATGATGAAGTGCCTTTTGGAACAACAGGAGGAGATACAACTACGGGTACAAAGGCAAGATGAAACTATTCGCAACTTGGAGGCTCAAACGAGTCAACTAGTTGAAGCTTTTAATGCTCAATATGCCAATATTATGGATAGTAGCCAGGAGCAGTGTACATTAGAGATGGAAATTGAGGTGCCAATGGAGGGGTCCAAAGTAGAAACCCAACACTCTAACCAACTAGAATTTGAGGATGCCGATGTTGAAGAAGTAATACTAGAGTCAACCAGGGACGTTGAGGATACAAATTTAATCGACTCTAGTGTGATTGATGTTGATGATGTTAAAAGTCCCGAAGTTCATATGTTTGAGCGCATTGGTCCTCACTCCAAACATTTTTCCACATTGCGCTTGGATGATGATATGGAAATAGAGTCATCCGAGCCAATTGAGGAGTCAAGGAATGAGGAACAAGATGCCTACATTCTGGAATTTTTCTTGCCAGAAAGACAGGACTACATACCTTATCTAAATGCCAAGAAGTGTAAAATAGTACAATGGTTTCTTGAGCCAATTAGATTTGTTCCAATACCCTTGGATCATAATCGAAAACTTGATGCCAAATTGGGGGCTCAATTCATAAATTCGAAGTGGAGGCAGAAAGTGATTCACGTCGCGCCGTGACGTTAAATCAAGCGCTTGTTGGGAGGCAACCCAGCTTTACTGCTTCATTTTATTTTATTTTATTTTATTTTATTTTATTTTTCTGATTGTATTATTTTTGTAGTGTCAATGTTTTTGAACTTTTTTAGGAGCATGGAATGAAAAGCCACTGGAAGGATGCAACGGCAAATTAGATGGTTGTAACTAAATGTGAGGTACCCGCACGAAGGACCAAGCCTGGGAGAAGTCTGAGTACCCCATGAGATGCTAGTGCTTCGGCCTTTGGCCTACCAGGGAGTTTTTTTACCCTCTTGTATGTATGGGTGCGCATTGGGGACAATGCACAATTTTAAGTGTGGGGTTAGGAGATTGTCTGGTGACTTTCTATGCTATTTTAGTTATGTTAGATTAATGGAATAATTTATCTTTAAAAAAAATTAAGTTTTTCCCGACGATGGATCTATTAGATAATTTTCTTGAGGGAAGTAAGTCTAAAGAAAATACCAAAAAGATTTTTGTTTTAGGTAGTGTAGTAATTCCCCTTTAGTTTTTCTTTGGACCACGATTCTTATCCAAGGGTTTTAATTGAACCGGGTGTAGGTAGTTTTTTATTTTTAGGAGTAGTAACCACATGGTTGAGGGCTTAATTGCAACAATATCTCCGAACTTTGTGATGCCTTGAGAATAGTCAGTACTTAAGTTGTGACGCTTAGGCTCAATTTCTTGACTCCAGGATAAATACCTTAAATCATGAATTCTTAAGATTTGCTTAACTTCTTTGACTGGAGTGTCGTGATAGATCCAATCCTGAGTGAGCTATGTTCCATGTGTGTGTGAGGTTTGTATGCTATTTTATTCATTGCATTTGATGTCTAGAATTTTCCCAGTGTGTGTGCAAAGCGAAATAGTAGTTTTATTCAGTCTTGGAAGTGATATAGGCATTTCTTTGTTGAGCCAGCGATATACATTTTACCCACCTAATTGTTATGTATCGTAGTTAACCCCGTTGATCCTATAATCTTGTTTCTTTGGCAACCACATTACAAGTTGTGAGCATTTGATTTTTCACCTACTAAGTGCTCCTACAAAATTCGATAAATAAATTAATTTCATAGATTTTTGTTGATTTTCAGTGATTAGTTGTGAAAGATTTGTATTTTTTTGGCATATACATAATTCATCTTTTTAAATTTGTTCAAAATTGCATCACTATTATCAAAGAATTATAAAGCTATAATTAACTGAATAGACGAGTGATGGTTATTTAATGTAATGTAGTTTTAATAACTAATTACCAAAACTAATCATTTTTATTCATTAAATTATAGATTAATTAGGAATATAAAATTGGTCGTTTTATTCTTGATTAATCTGTAAATAGATGAAAAGTAAGGTCTAAATTAGTTACTATATTTTTTGGATTAAATTAGATTATAACTTAATTAGATTAATTAGTTTAATTAGTCAAGGAAGTCAAAATCGGACCTGGGCCAAGAAATACCCAGGCCCAATCCCTATACACTCAACCTACCCAGCCCAATAAATCCCTCAACCCGGCCTGACCCTCACTTAGTCCAAACGACACCGTTTAATAGGTGTCAATCTCAACCGTTGATCTTTCCAGATCCAATGGCTGAGAAGTATCCGATCCCTAAACTATATATATGTCCAAAACACACCCAACCCCTTATTTCACCAAAGCCTCACACCACCCCCCTGTCTGTCTCTCTCTCATCTCTCTAAACCACAAACCCTAGCCGCCACCCTCCGCCCACCGGAAATCTCCTCCGGCGGAGTTTCTCTAAAGACCACCAAAACTTCACCAGGTGATCACTACGGTCTCCTCAATCCCGTCCCAACATTTATTTTCACAAAAGATCGCCCAGTTATGAGTAATTTCAGATCTGAAACTAGCGAAATCGTGCTAATGGCAACTCCAAGCGGCTCTGTGACTCAAACTCACATGAGTCGATGGATTTTGACAAGAGCCATCCATTCATGACAGTGAGGGTCACTTTTGAAGGTCGCCAGGGTCCGGTCAAATTCCGGCAAGTCGCCGTAATATCCCCCTTTTCCTTTCTATCTATTTCTTTCCTGATTATTACATGAACATGAGTAATCATTGTTGTATTATTTCATCCATGTTTAGATTAGCTTCTTCCTTTTTTTCTCTCTCTTCTTCTTCTTCTATTTTCTCCCAGATCTCTCATGTTTGTTTGCGTGCTCTTTTTCTTTGATTAATCCAAAAACCTGAATGTATTTCATGCTTAATTCGTTAGTAACTAACATAGGTTTTATCACTGTTTTCATATGTATGCTCATTTCTTTTTCCTTTATCCGTTTAGTTAATTGATTCTGTCTATGTGCTTGATTAGGTAGCCGAATAATTTGTTTTAGATTTAAGATTCAAATATGTCCATGACAGTCATATATTTGTTCTTGGTCAGATTCCTTTTGAAGATCATGACTGATAAGCTGCTTTCTTATGAGTTTGTTTGGCTATGAATTCGTTTGGTCAATTAGTTCATTTTGATATGCATATAGATTGTCTAGAGTTCTTTGATAGTTAGTTTTCCCTAACCTACTGTTTCATTAATAAAACTTTGATCCTAATAGGTTAAATTACTCCGAGGCTTGGGTCATTAATTAGGTGAAAGTTAATCTCTAGTTTAATGTTAGGCAACTACAATGTTTAGTTGCCTAATAGCCTATTTGAGTAATTAGGCTGATATTTAAACCAATAAAGGTGACTAAATTCTTAGATTGCCTAAGTTGATAGTAATTAGTTAAGTCTAATCGAACTGAAATGGGCCAATTAACCTAATTACTAATTAAGATAATCAATTAGGGTTAACCATCCATCCAGATGAATCGATTAAATAACAATTTAATTAGACAATTATACACGATTAATTAGGTATAAATTTGAACTAAATAATAGTATAATTGACCTAAGTCTAAGAAGTTTTAAAGTAATTGATTAATCTGAAATTAATCAACCCTTGATAAAGCAACAAAGTTTAGCTACTAATTAATTAAATTAGAATAGAGTTACTTATTACCTAATTATTAACCTAACTAACTTTCTTTAATCAAACTAAGATCCTAGAATGATCAAAATTGGTTAAAAGTTTAGTTTTATAGAATTAGTCACTCAATTGACTAAGAGTTAATAGATAAGCCTAATTACACCTAATGAAATTGTTTAAACCAATTAGTTCAATTAACTACTGATTTTAATTCAAATGGTAGTCAATTTGAGTTAAATTAATTTGGGCAATAAGAAATTAGTCACACTTAACTAGTAGACCTAATTTTAAAAATCATCTAACAACATAGTCGATCTAAGTCCTAGATAACTAGTTAAGATCAATTATTCAATTAATTAAGTTTAAGAACAAATGATTCACTCAGTCTCACCCTTAAGTAATTTCAACTTCTAGTGAAAACTTAAATCAATTTTATTAGCACTAGTATCTGATTTGAAATATTAAGTTAATCAACCTACTAACTTAACATTATTCCCTGATTACTAAAGAGTAATTCTAGGATGTCCTAAGGGTTAGTATAGGATTTTAATTGAGGAATCTTGGGTGTAACAACCCAAGAACCTTCTAGAGTAAGGAAATATCAAGAAATCAGATATTTTAAGGTTAAAATAGTAATTTCAAGAGAGGAATAAGGGCTGGAATGTTCTGAAAATAGGCAGCTGTCCCCAAAAGGATAAGGGTGACAGCTGCATTGGTACTATTTCCAGCTTATTGGATAAGGAATATGCTGAGCATATCCTATCCCAAATGCCCCTATATATACACACACTTTTTAGCACTAGAAGGGATTTTTTTTGGGGACTCTTCTTTGAACCTTTTTTGGACTGGAAAATACAACTCTTTTGACTACTAAAAGACTTGAAAAAAACAGAAACAGAAAGGGGATTGCAGTTAGGAGTGTGAAAATAATCTGAACTTAGTCTGTCTTGTAGCTGTGGTTTCTTTCCTAAAGGACCTGGTTTTGTTGCTATCTTTATTCAATCGTTTGGTATTCAAAATCATCCTTTTCTGGATTTCTTTACTGTGGGTTTCTTGCTCTCTTGGGTGCTGTTTGTGGCTGCTGGATTTTTCTTCTTCTTGCTGATTTCCATCTGCCTGACCTTTATTTGGTCAGGTTCCTTTTGTTATCTTGCTCTTAAAGGTATGTAAGATGAGTTTGTTTTATGAAATATAAAGATCTGAGATCTACTGTCTTTCCTCCATGAATCTGTATTTTTATTTGCTTAAACCTATTTATGTATAAACTTATGTGACAAAGATGTGAGGAATGTATATAGAGTATTACATTCTGTTTGTTTAGTTTCTAATCTCTGAACTTCATATAAGTCTGCTTCAATTTAATACTATCTTTATATGATTGTGTAATCGAGGGGTTGTTGGAAAACAACATCAAAGGGTATTGAACTTAACCTCTAATGGTTAAGTTCATCCTATAAAGATGCTTAAATATTGGTCTGGTTCAGGCCTTAGAAATCTAGGTATTATTATGAAACAGCACTAGGGTAGATGAATTTGACCCTCTATAATGGTTAAATTCACCCCATATTAGGTGCTTAAATAGTAGCTTATCACTCTTTAAGGGCACAAAAAATGGGTAATCAACAGGGGCTTTAGAGTAGGGAATCTGAACCTTCAAATGGTAAGATTCACCCTCTCAAAAATGCCAAAAAATAAAAATCACAGAACAATTATGAGATGAATATGACCTTTATGGAGTTGAATCTGACCCCTTTCTACGGTTAGATTCAGTTCATAAAAGGAAAGAACCTACTCTGTCAAAAATGGTATAAGAACATCATCAAGGTTGAGTCAAACCCCCTTTATGGTATGACTCATCCTGCGAATTCTTAAAAGCCTATTGGTACTACTGTCCAAATAGCAATTTTTGGACTTATAGTTGAGATGCTCTTATTTGTGTCCTCTTGGTCATTAAAGAGACTCAGTAAGTAAGTGTCCATGGAGATCTAAACTTAGGTTAATGTTGGCATGGTGGGATTAAAAGTCTGACCTTTTTCATGGCCAGATTCACCCCATAAAAGTGTTTAAATATTGGTCTTAGGCCA